>JAFLJL010001766.1:7500-22500 GCA_018398815.1 Conus ventricosus | reverse complement strand
GAAAGCATTAAACATTGATTTTAGTGAATTTTGGTTTGAGAATGATGTAAACAATATAATAAAAGATCATAGTGAACTATTTAACGAAGCAACCAAAGTGATGAACATTGACTGTAGTGATTTAGAAAAAGCTAAAATATTAGCAGGCGTTATAGTAAGGTTAACGTGGCTTGAAGTGTTGCAACGCTTGGGTGAAGAATAAAAGCGTATTTACTTACTTTATTTACATTTATTTTTTTTTATTACGTAAATATTGTGGCTTTAAAAATGATGACCACAAGTAAATTCGAGGATGAAAAACTATATACGATGGAAAAAATATTTGGTAGTGACAAACAATTAAGCAATACTTTTAGTGAAGTAGACATGAATATTATTAACCCTACAAACGTTCAGGAAAGCATGACACATGCTATCTCTAAAATCCCAGAGTCTCTTCAGATGGAGCCGCCAGTAAAAGTGCAGTTGGTTGTTCTGATTGATTATATAATACCTGATGATAGTAACATGGAAGTCTGGGTTTTCAACTAAACAGAAAGAAGTTATTAGCTATCGCGACCTTAATTCTGACTGGGCTGACTACATGCTTACCCAGTTTAACCATGCAAGTGAGGAGGCAAAGTTAAGGGGTTCTGGCTGGTCTGAAGGACAGTCCTTCAAATTATATTGAAACAAACAAAGTTCTATCCTATAGTTGGTAATTCTTACCTTCCTTTTCCAAAAGAGTTAGAGTTAAAACGAGCAGTCTTAAACATACATAATTCTGACAACATGTGTTTTATGTGGGTGTGTTTTAGCTCATTTACATCCTGTCAAAATCATGCAAACAGAGTTTCCAATTATGAACAATATAGACATGAGCTGAACTTTGATAACATAACCTTTCCAGTAAGTATAGAAAGTATATCTCAGTTTGAAGAGCTAAACAAACCAATCACTGTAAACGTATGCACATGGTCTGTAGAAGACAATCTAGTGCCTCTAAGGATTTCTCCCAACGCCCCTACTTTAGGCGAACGCTTAACAAACATGTAGACTTGATCCTGTTTGCAGATAGTACAAAGAGCCATTATGTATTAATCAGAACAATAAGCAGACTTATGGCTTTTACGTCAAAGGATAAATCTAAACAAGAGCTTTGTAGAAGATGTTTGGTCAGAATCCCACTATAGAAGCAGCTGCCAGTCATAAGAAACATTGTAAAAGTGTCGTAGACTGTGAAACCGAACTCCTCACACCTAAACCAGGGTCTAAAGTTAGTTTTAAGAATGTACACAAAATGCAAATGAGCCCATACGTGGTTTATGCTGACTTTGAATCGCTCTTACCGCAGTACTACGGTCCACAACAACAAGAACAAAAAACAACCTTATTAACCCACCATCAGATCTGTTCTTATGCATTTATTGTTGTTAGGTCAGACGGCCCAAAACACAGACACCCAGATTTCCCAGGGGGCCCCAACGCAGCTAGTAGATTTTTAGAGCAGATGAAACAACTTCGTAATTACTACTCCAACAAAATAAATCTTTCAGACATTGTTATGACTCCGGGAAGCCCAAAGAACGCTATGACTCATCCTACACATTTGTTGGATATGTAACAGAGAATATTAGGCGACACAGTGAGAGACCACGTCACATTACTGGAAAGTTCAGAGGGGCTGCACACAACAATTGTGATCTTCAACTTAAGGTTGATCCTAGAAAAGGGAAAAACTGCCTACTTCTTTCAAAAACTTACGGGGGCTACGATTCTCATTTTATCATGCAAGCAGTGACTTCTGAATTAAGAGGGTTACCTGCATTGCAAGCTTCAGAAAAGTACATGACTTTTACTCTTGATTGTTTATACCTTTTATGACTCAGCCCAAAAATCTGATGGCAAGTTTAGATAAGTTAGCGGGATCTCTACAAGCCTTTCCAATCACTAAACAATACTTTGATCCATCTTTGGTGCGTAAAAGGCGTCTACCCTTATGAAACATGAACTCGTGGGATAGGTTTGATGAAGACTCGCTTCCTCCTAAAGGCGCTTTCTTTCTAGTCTTAGAGGCAAAGACATAACTGATGCTGACTATGAATACGCACAGAAAGCCTGGACAGAATTACACTGTAAAACCCAATGGGCGATTATCATGATCAATATTTATTAGCTGACGTGTGTTTATTAGCAACGTTTTTCGAATTACAGATCTACATGCAATGAAACATTACAGCTTAGACATCACATACATCTCTGCCCTGGCCTTTCTTGGGATGCATTCTTAAGTCTACAAACATCCAGATTGACTTAATTTCTGATCTACCTACACTTCAGATGATTGAAGAAGGTCTAAGGGGAGGTATTAGCATGGCCTCACATCCTTACTGCAAAGCAACAACAAATATTTAGACGATTATGATCCCACTAAACCGTCCAACTATCTAATGTACTTAGCCCGCCAAAAATCTGTATGGAGGGGCTATGAGTCAACCACTTCCATGAAAACTTAAAAAATGATAAAAGGACCTCATGATGTTAATATTGTGTTAGAAATGTTGTCCACAGCTTACGTCTGCTAATCCAATAGGACTATCTTGGAAGTGGGCTTAGAGTACCCTTTATGAATTAAAACGATCTCCACAACGATTACCCCCTAGCCGCAGAAAGATTAAAGATGAGTCCTATCGAACCACCTAAACTTGTTCCCAATCTTAGGCAAAAAAACTAAATATGTGTCCCCCATTACAGACTCCTACAGTTTTACCTAAGACACGGACTGAAACTAAGAGCGCTCATAGAATCATTCCCTTTTGACCAAGAGCCCTTTATGAGGCCATACACAAGAAGAATACTGATCTTAGAACCAAAGCCACTGACGCTTCAGAAAAAGACTTCTTTAAACTGATGAACAACATTTGTTTGGCAAAACTATGGAAAATCCACACAAACGTAAAGATGTGAAATTAGTTACAAAAGAAAACCAAGAAATTAAGTTTCCCCTCTAAACCAACTACCCAGACTTTAGGAGATTTAACGACAACCTGGTTGGCATTTTTGATGAAGAAAAAGGATTTTTAAAGTTGTGACAACCGTGTTTATCGGCTTCACCGTATTAGATTTGTCAAAGTTATTGATGTTAGAATTTCTGTACGACTACTTTAAACCACTGTACCCAGAAGCAGAGTACTTTACAAAAGACACTGATAGTTTTTTTCTAGATGTCCCCACAGAAGACTTCTATAAAGATTTAGAAACAGAAGTGGCTAAAGGGAACTGACGGATGGTACGACACATGCAAACCATCAAAAACAGTCCTTTACATTAAAATGTGAACAAGAAATTTATTGAAAAAAATGAAGGGAAGAACTTAATGGGACATTTTATCAAAGAAATGTTGGTTGCGGTCAAAGATGTATAGGCGTTGCCAGCCAGACTTCTGTAATAAAGAAGGCTAAGGGCATAAGTAAGAAGTTGTAAAAAAAAATATAACTCACGACAACTACAAGCAAGCCCCTTTTTGAGAACAAAGTATTTTATCACACAAATGTTAATCTGCGCTCTACTCTTCATCAAGTAAACACAACTGCAGTTAATAAGAAAACACTAGCCTCTAACAATAACAAGAGAATTTACGTTATTCTGAGCTTGCATATGCTTTTAGGGCATTGGAGAACTGACCTGTACTTAACTTAAGAACCCAAACAAGAAACCTAACAAGAACTTAGCTTAAGAACTTAACTAGTACTTATTTAAGAACTTAACTAAAACTTTTTTTTTGCACTTAACTTGTAATTTACTTGCACTTAACTTAAAAAGTACTTCTATAAACTAACTTAACTTGTACTTATCAAAGTTCTTAATTTGTATTTTTATCTAGTTCTTAAAAACTATTCCATAGAAAATGGGTTACTGCAGGAGGTTGCCACTTTTTTTGCGAAGCTGGCTCTTCTTCTTTTACTGGGTTTGTGGGTTTTTTGGGTGACTTTGCTACTAAGTAGGCTTTAGACATTTGTATGCTACAAAACCCCCCACCAACAACAACAGCAGCAAATACTAAAAAATACATCTTATCGTTTGATTGTGATTGTGTTTTTGGGTTAATTGCGATGGCGGTGCTGGCGGCGATGTTGTATTACTACTAACAATTTTGTTTTGCTGATTGGTTTGCTTTTTGCAGTCTGTTCCATTCAGCTAGTTTACGCCCAGCCTCAACACGTCCAGGACTTTTAGACTTAGTAACACAAACTCACTTGTGGTACATTCACTTGTGGAGCACTCACTTGTAGTACATTCTGCTCCTGCGGACTGTCCTGTGGAGTTGCAATCTTCTTCTCCGATCGCTCATTTTTTTTTTGCGTTTTAAATTTAATATGATCAAAAATTAATAGATTAAAAAGTAATTAATCCCATTGATAAAAGGGCATAAAAATCGTTCCAAATCTGTAGTACATGTCACATGCGAGAGTTTCTAGGATTTATTAAAACCGGATCTTGGGATAAGTCGTATTTTAAATTTTCTTCTGAATCAACTGGCGCCATCTTACTTACTAACTTAGCATATAAACTAAAAAATGTTGACCCACTGATCTAACCATTTTTGACCCTAGCTGTGCTTCGTACCTAGCGTAGTACTTTTCAAGGGTCTAAAAGTAGACATTTTGCTGAATTTGTTCAACACTTAGTTCAGTGGCCAAATACTGTCTAGTTTTTCCACACGCAGCCAGAGAGTATAATCTTTCTTTATGGCAGTGGTCTACAGAGTAGTCTGCTTGCTCCTCACATTTTAAATTTAGTTCGTCACAATCCATTTTTAAAAACAATAAAAAATAATATAATACTTTTAAAACCATGAGTTTAACTTTGGGTTTAATTATGCAGTGCCTGTTGTTGGTGTTATAGTTTATTCAACCCTTGCAAAATTTTTGTTAGGAATAAAACCCCCCCAAACATGGAAAGATAGAAGATTCGCCAAAAACTAGTTGCAACCTTATTTTTAGCTTTAACAAAAGATTATCTGATTAAAAAGCACATAGCCCAGCCTTTCGTTATTATGATTTTTTAATTATTTTTTTAGTTAATAAAAAGATGAGTGAAAAAAAGATTATCAATACGATTTACCACTCTGCTTTTAATTAGCGGTCTTAGTATAGGCTATAGCGTTTTTAGCAAAAAACATGTTTAAAATGAAGCCGGCGGATCTAGGAAAGGTTAGACATTGAGGATGTTGTTAAGGTTATAGTTGTAATTATGCAGGGATTGCGTCAAAAGACTTTCTTGTTACACAGGGGATTACCCCAGAAATATTAGTGCATAGGCAGATTAATCTAGAAAATATTAATTTATAAAAGATTCTGGATTGGTTCTGATGGTGGGAGGAGCTATTGTTAATGCTTTGCCTTTTCTGGAAGCAATTATATGTTTAGTAAATTGGGTCCGATGAAGAGAGAGAACGTCATAACAAGGCAATGGAAGATTTAGCTAAGGCAAGGGGACGCTTACGAGAAAAAGGCGAATTGCTCACTTAGACTTTATTAATAAAAAGTTAAAGAGAACAGGACATGCAGAGCACAAAATTTAAGACGTTGATGAGGGCAATGAATGAGTATTACTTAGTGACAGGAAAGAAGTTTCTAACATCGCCACCGCCAGAACTGTCTGCCCTTTATAAAACCTCTAGGAACAGAAGACTGCAGAGATCGTTTTTATTGCAGTTGGCGTGACCTCAGTCTATCTTGTTGCTCACTTTCTTGGTAAAAAAAAAATGCATTAAAATATTGACAATACGAAGTACAATCCCGAAGTACAAAATATATTATTCTCCTAAAGGGTATTGGAAAGGAAAGACTGCCATTGAAAAACTGAGTAAAGCTGCTAGAGTGTCTGAATAGATGCGAAAGACGGCTTTCAAAACAAGCAATTTGGCAAATAAATAAAAAGGGCCCTTAGATTTGTTAACTCAGTTCCTAATGACCCCCCCAGATGGACTTGCTGTATCTCCACATGACAAATTAGAAGAAAAAAGTTTAAGTAGCTCTGACAGTTGTTGACATGGCTTCAAGATACAAAGACGCTGAACCTTAACGGATATAAAAGCTCAACTGCTGTGGCTGTGGCTTTACAACAAATATACATGAGAGGCCTATTAAAGTATCCAAGAATGATTCAGGTTGATGATGGAAAAGAGTTTAAAGGTTCTGTAAACCACTGTTTTTTAAAACATCATGTAAAGTTAAGAGAGGGATCCCCGGCAACCACGATCATAAGCCCTAGTAGAAAACTTTAATAAGAATCTAGCTGAACGTCTGTTTACTTATCAATATCACAGAGAAATTATGGACACTACGAAGTACAGAGAACGCAAAACAGAATGGGTTAGGAGATGCCAGCAGTTTTTACGTGCCATAAAAAATGAAGAATTTAAAGCAACAGGCCTTAAAAACCCGTAAACGCAATCAAATTTAAAAAAAATTAGCATTACTGAAGAAGTGCAGGGGACTCAAAAACTCTTGCCGTTTTGGGCTAAAAGTAAAGATACTTGTATGCTCCTGGAGAGGCAGAAGGCGATGTTAGAATTAGAGCTACAGATCCTATATGGAGCGTAGATGTATAGAAGTTGAAAGAATAAAGAAAACAACCCCTCCCGTGTATTATTTAAGAGAAACTCTCTCTTCTAGCGGCGCCCACTACGTCTAAAAGGCCTGCCCCTAAAAGATCCTTTGTTCGTGAAGAGCTGCAAGTTGTCCCGCCCAAAAACAGTGAGTTAACAAAAAAAAATAGTATTTAGTTTTGCTAAACTTATTTTTTGGCCTTTTTGGAGTTAACTGATTATGTGTTTGTTTTTCAATGTTCTGTTTAATTGCATCAGTGTCTACCTGTCGTGAAGTAAAAGTCTTTCTCCACTCCTTTTGAAGTTCAATTTTTGTCGTCTGAATCCTCACCATCAGCCATAAGCTTCTGAAATTCTTCGTCTGTAATGTTTTCATCCTGTAAAAGATTTGCTTATTCTTAATCTTAATGAACAAAGTTTTGCTGATGCTAGGGCTACAATGGCAGTGTGCTTTTGTAATTTAGGAGTTAATTTTTTTAAAAACAGCACTTACAATAAAAGACACAGCGCCTAAACCTAACCCGAGACTACCTAATGCTAAAGGGCTGGCGCTCCAACCCCCTAGCCCAAACAGCAACACTAGACCAGCGCTTACGCTAGCTACAGCTGATGAGCCAGTAAATTTCATAAGAAAGGAATTTAAAGCTTTTGCATATTTTTTTTTAGTAGCCCTAAAACTTATCCAAGTCACTTTCTTTCTTTTTGAAGTTCGTTATTTGCTCCCCAACCTAAACTGTTGAACCTCCATTTTTTTAAAAAAGATTATTTTATTATTAATCTTATACAAATCTTTTTTTTAATCCTTCTGGCAGCAATTCATCAACAAGTAAAACGCAATAAAATCAACATACTTATGAAATAAAGTCAAATACTGTTGTTTGTCTTTGCAAAACCCTTATAGTAACCTTGTCAGATGATGCAAGGGTGTTATTTCATCCCCGTTTTTAGTAATAACAATAACGAGCCTAAGAGGGGCATCCAAGTTTTCAGCCTTTATTTGTATTTCCTCTGATATAACGTGTGTTCTGGCAACTAGGATCGTCCTCCATCGGAGTAAAAATAAGCGAAAAATCATCGTCAAATTTTCCTAGGTAGTGACTGTAGTGTTGGGGTAAATCTAAGCCGACGGTGTCATCCCCCACTTCAGCTAAGGACTTCTTTCTCTGTAGCATATTTTAGAAACCCTGCCTAGTTTTTTCAATCTGTTTTTTCTGTTGTGTTCCTGGAAACCCGGCTAACAAAAATGGGCCCTTCATTTAACGCTTTTCTAAAATTGTTTTTCTTTTCAAAGTAACATTGGGGCTTCGTAGTTCAAACTTAAATTCCAAGCAATTTCAGGAAGCAACGCCCCAAACATTCTCTCTTTTATGAAGTTTGATTTATATTTACCAAAATCGTTGCCCTTAAATTTTTTATCTCTTCTAGGGTAGGATATTGCTGCCGTTTTTTTTCTTCAATTTCTGTTCTTTGTAAACCCCGTCATCTGTGTACTCAAATCCATAAACAAATTTTCCCGGCACTCCTATTAGATCAAACTCAGTTGTGTCTGCTAGGTTTTTTTAGCTCTACTGCAGTGCATTTAGGAGCTAGCTGCACTTTTGATTCTGGCCCCGAGACATTCTTTTTTAAAATTAAAATTATAATAAACAAAATTGTTATAAGCAATCAATAATAAACAATCTACAATGAACAAACGTATTGAACTGGGCGGTCAGTCCCTAAGCATAGCTTTGCATGCTTAGATTTTTTAACTGCTCTTTTATTTTTTTTAGCTCATCTTTGTCCCTTATTTATAATTTTCACTTAAACATTCTTCAAAACAAACTTTGTCCTTAGTGTAAAATAATACAACCCATTTTAAAATGCGATCGAAAGTCTTTAAGACTGCATTTTATTTTTGAGTTTAAAAGCCACACAGAAACTAAGGCGTGGCGGCCGTAAAGGCAAGCTTTGAAAAGAGCTTTTCTTTTTTTAAAAAAATGTCTTGTTCAGCTGAACAGTCATCAAAAATAAACAGGGTTTCAGTTCCCTCAAATAGTCTATAGTAATGTTCTAAACAGTCGCTTAGCTTTGTCGCTTGGATCAACTAAAAATATATTATCGTCTGTCCAAATAAACTTCCTTTCTTTGTAAGACTTGTTGTGCTTAATGGTTGTGCAGAAAATTTAAAAAAGTCTCGTAATGAAACCTGTATATGTTTGTAACAAATCAAGTACGAAGACAGTTTTCCCACACCCAGTAAATCCGCAGATAAGAGAACTGCGGAATTTTTTGGCAGAAACTTCAAATATCCATCTGTTTTTAAAAGGTTATTTCTTCTACATTTTAATAAGCCACGCTTTTAGCCTGTTTTCTTCAATTTTTAATGAGCATCACAAACCATAAAACATGCATTTTATTGGGGCGTTTCCGTCTGCTTTCTTGTGAATATTTATTTTATACCACTTGCCCTACCCTTTCTCCACTCCCAAACAATCTGTTGTCAAATGTAATCTAAAAACCAGCCACAGCCCATATTTGGTTATTAAGTAGTCTTCGAGTCTTACATCATAAAGGCGAAGTTTTTTACATACATGATCAACTGCAGGATCTCTTTGCCTACCTCCAGCGAACAACTTTCTATTTCTCAAAATGTTGGTGAGGTAAAAGTCCAAAGGCCCGAATACAACTGATCAGACTTGCCATTTATTTCACAGTCACCTTCTCAATTTTTGGATTATAAAAAAGCTTCTGATTCTCTCTGAAAGGAGTTGTTCCTTCAGTAAACAAGAACAAAATTCCTTTTAAAAACTTCAGAGACTGATTTAGATGTATGTTCCAGAGAGTGTCTCGCTTGCCTTTTATTTTCTGTAGTGGAGTGTAAACTCTTTCATAATAAAATAACTGTTTTATTTTTATACTGGGTTAAGATTGTTCTGGCCAGTTCAGGGTTAGTAAAAAACGTCAAACTCAAGAGAAATGTCGCGACTGTGTATTTAGCTAAAGGGTCTTCCCGACAGAACAACAGAATCGCTAGGATTAAATGTCAGTTCATAAGTAAGTTTTCTTTTTAGTGCGCCTTGGTAATATGACATATGCGTCTTTAACAGTTCAAAATCTGAGGGATGCAGAATCTTTGCCAAATGCTTCTGCTACTGCCTCATCTTTAACATCATCCCTTGCATCCTCCGCTTTAAAGCCTGTGCTTGAGACCGTTTGGGCTTTGTATTCCCTGAAAAACTTTCTCTTTTCTTTCTTTTTTAGGCAGCCATAGATCAAATAGAGGGCAAAAAATGTCTGCCTCGCTCAGTACAAAGACTTATCTGCCCTCCAGTTGGATTGCCATATGTTTAACGATTGCCCCGCCCAAATTAGCAACAACAGAGCATTAGGAACTGTCGATTTTTAAAACCTATTTTGAATGATAGTTAGCAGTTGCCTGGCATTTTAACATCGCCAGCGGCCAAGAAACCGGGAACTTGACTATTAAAGTTTGTCCAGGCTGAACTGTTGATGGGGATTTACACTAATTACAGTTTGCCTTATACCTTTTACGCCATGGGGTTCCTTCTCTTTCTGTATGGGTCGAGGTCACAAAACCCTAAAGAGTTCATTTTTTATAAAAAAAAAAAAGAATATAATAAAAATATGGATGAAGATTTTGAGCGATTGATCCTATTGAAGAAGAAAAAAAGAGATCTGCCAGGCCCTTCAATTGAAGAAGATGTAACAGAATTAGCTCCTTCATTGCGTGAAGAACTTGAAAGAGCAGCAGAAGTTCTTCAATCCCTTCATTAGAAGAAGCAAAACACCTCCTTCAGTTAGCGCTTCTCGAGCAGAACTATTAACAAATTAGAATTTAACCTCATTCTACATAACTTATGAATAGATCCCCAGAAGGCCATAGTCTTTGATTTAAGATGGATAAAAGCAACCATCAGTATATAAGAACAAGCAGAGTAAATTTGTAAGAGTTACAACAAAGCCAAGACCCAACTAAGTTTTTAAAACTAAACACAATTAGACAGAGGATTCCTGTTAGCGACCAAAGGCGATTAAACATTTTAAATAAGGCCTGAGGCAGTTAGTCTTTTACAGAATTGGCAAGAGTTGCCAACACGACTCTGAAATAGAATGACCTCTTTACAAGATTATAGGACCAAGAATAAATGATGCAGACAACAGAAATTGTTGACGAGTTTTAATTGAGGAAACAGTCAGAAAAACATTAAAACACTTGAAGATTCCCCATTGCCATGCGTGAAATCCTGGGGCTTAATGATCGCCTAAAGTCAATAAGGGGTGAACTAGAAAAACAATTTGGCAAAACTTGGTGAGCTGGATAGAGAGATAGAAGAAGAAAAAAAAAACTCGCTTATGCAGGACGATAAGCAATTTTAGGGCGGACGAAAAAGGGCTAAATACAGCAAAAATATCACGATTTAAGGTTGCTAAGAAAAGCCAGGTAAGAATGCAGTCTACTAACAGAGTGCAGCTAGCATCACAAACAAGCAGAATAAGAAGAACTATAAACAAAAAACTTTATGAAAACACTATGCTAGCTGAAAGAATAATGGACTCCTGTCATAGAACAGGGATTACAATAGTTACATATTAATCAGAGTCGTTGGTTGTTATCATCTCTACACTCGTATATATGCTTTAACAGGTGGTGCCTTAACAGGCCAGAGCTCCTCCGACACCTCAGCATGGATAAAAGTTGGATTAGAATCAATTGCATCATCTAGCAAACATATTACAGAAGTAGCTGCAAAGCGCTTGATGCTCCTGCCCGGCATAATAGGCAGTGTTGTTAGTTTGGGTTTTGCTACTACAGGCAAAGTTGCTGGTTATAATGGCTGACCATCAGTGGACGTTAGGAGTGCAAGCTGCTGGATTTAATTTTTAGTGAAATAAAGTAAGCTAATCCAGTAAAAGTTAAAAAACAACAAGGGGCTGTCCTTTTCGCTAGTAAGACTGTCAGGGCGAGGCAACAACAGCGGTGTGCTTGCCTGGGCTAGGGCGCGGGGGTGCTTATAAACTGGATCGCTTTCTTCAGGCTAGGTACATTTTTTAAATGGATGGAGCAGGCCTTGAGTATTTAAACCTTTGGATTGTGCCCTAGGTTTTTGAATCGTCACTCCAGCTATGAGGATTTAATTGTTTATAATTCCTGTATCATGCCAATCTGTACCTAAGGTCAAAGCAGCATGTATAATCCATGGCCTACAACAAAGTCAACCTTGACCTAGCATGTGCAAGAACTTCCATGATTACCTTTGTATGCGCAGGCAAATCAAACGGCAGAGTTAATAGCAACTCTAATTGGCTAGAAATTTTTTCTGGCATCCAAAGCCTGTAGAATGATCAACAATGCTAGACTTAGTCTTGGCTGTGCTCCTAATAGACACCAAACGTATGTCCTTATGGAGTCATTGAGACTTTGCACCTGCATTGTTAGGCCTTTACTTCATCTAAGATAAATGTTGCCCAAGCATTAGGATGTTTTTGTTCAATTGACCCTAATCGACCTTGTTTATCTGGTTGAAAGAGGTGTGGCCGGGCCAGAAGTCCATAGAGTAATTCTCTTATTGCACCCCACAAATTAATGTGCCTAACCCATGACTGCGGGTCTAACTTTTGTCTAATTCAGTTGGAAGGATTAATGTTAAATCATTGCAGATTCCTTTCATAAGCAATATGTCCATTGGGCCTTTTAAATGGATTAAACGCGTTGTCGCCTTGGAAGGGGCCACTTGTAAGTTCAGTTAGTATGGCGTCTTGTACTGGTAATAAAAATGAAAGTTTATATACTAGACCTTACTAGAAAAGATTGGGGATGGTTTAAATGGTTAGCATAAGAAAAAATACCGCAGCCATAGTTGCGCATAAATGGAAAAATTAACTGATTCAGGAAAAAGCCAATGGGAAGGATGAACATGCTGATGGCACTCTGTCATTCTTTATTGAGGATTAAAATTATTAAGTTTAGTGGATTACAAGGTCGACTTGGAAGCCGTATGATAATCTACTGCAAAATGGTTAGCAAACTGAAGTCCAAGGCATTTGGGGTTATAAAACGCTCCTACATGTAAGCATGCACTTTCGTTATATTTAAACGGTTCCATTTTTAAATAGTTTTTAAATAGTTATAAAAAAGATTTACATCTATATAACCCAACCAACAAACGTGTGTTCTTAACGTATCCCAATTGTCAATAGGCGCGGCGATTATAGGGTTGCCCTTAAAGAAATTGGTTTTAAAGTAAAGTGGATTAACATATTTGAAAGAGCTAAGAATAACTGGTGGATGTTAAGAACGAACAAGGCGATCTATTAAAACATTTAAAAATACCCGATGGCTACTACAGCTTTGTTCTTTAAAGAGAAGTATTTAGCGAATTTGGCATCAAGTTAAAATTAATGAGGCAAATCTTATAATTACTATGATTTTTCCAGAACTTGAAGAAAAAGGGAGTACGTTTTTCCTAGAAGCCTTGCTCGAATTTTAGGCTTTTATGGCAGTGGTGAAACGTATCATATTAAAACACATATGTACTTAAAAAGCGGTCTTTATGAGTATGTAGGCAGTAGAGCGGCCGATTTTCTCATGTACCCAATTTTGTATGTCTATTTAGAAGAGTTAAAAACAGACCGCAATTTATTTAATGGTCGGCCCTCTACAGTTCTACAGACACTACCATCAACTAAGGCGGGGTTTTGCGATTATCAGTTATACAGGCTTGACGGATATAGTCAATTTAAAGAATTAGTTAACGTAGACATAAATTCATTAAATATAAAGATAACTAGCCAAGATGAAAGACCCGTTGTTTGTTCTGATTTATTAATGGTGCTTGAAGTAGAAGAGCGTACTGTAAACCCTTAATTTTTATGCCATGGAGAGAATATAAATATGTGGGCATGGGCCTGTAACGCGCTCTGCAATGCACGCTGCCAAAACGATCAATAGGCTGCTGAGGTCTATTTTGACCCCGGGTTTTTCCGCTCTCTCCCTCTGGCAGCAGTATTGATTGGTTGGCAGGGCGCATTGCGGATGTCAAGAGTGGTCCTACCAGTTCCACTTGACATTCCCTGACACCTCCACCCACTTTAGCGCGCTTGACACCTTTCACCCCAAGTCGCCCCCAAATCACCCCAAGTTCTTAACTTTAGAGAATGTAAATATGCGCGTTCTGATTTATTAATAGTGCTGGAAGTAGAAGAGCTTACTGTAAACCCTTAATTTTTATGTCCCTGGAGAGAATGTAAATATGTTTGTTCACGATCACCAAATCTTATTTTGCACGTAAGCCACCCCCCCCCCCCCCCCCACCCCCCATTTTAAAGTACCGATTACGTCAATTTTTGGCGGTTTTGCATAGTAATTTTGTTTAAAAACAGGTGTTAATTTTGGCAAAAAGTGACATGAGATGGACGTGATTTGTATGTGAAAAGGGGGTTTTTCGTGCAAAATAGGATGGGTGGTCTTGAACCCGCATATTTACCTTCTCTGGTCTGGTTTGTCCCGTCTTCACCGACGTGGGGCATAGGCATTTGGGACTTAGCGGGTATCCCTGGGGTACTCCATATTAATCACCAACTTTATTTTGCCAGTAGGATAGTTAGTGCTCTATAAGAGTTCTTTCCTCTTCTATACCCCTCTTTTCTCCATACAGTCTGCCTATTTTCCCTCTTCTGTGATAGGCCCTGAGTTCCAACAGTAGTGGGTATTTGTATGTGTGCATGAGTATAAATAAAGTGTTGTTTATGTATTGTTGAGGACGTTTTATTTATTTTTTTCTTTTCTTTCTTTTTTTCCGATCACAGTTTTTACAATTACTCCACTAGAAAACCGGTTGGTTAAGCTGGTTACCTGGTGTTCACCTGCACACCGTATAAATGTGAGCGCGGTGAGCGCGGGTAGCCAACCAGTCTCCGAAGAAATCCCGGCTAGTTCAGCTACCCGTCCAGCTGATGAGATACTCAGTTTAAGCTGTTGTGACAGCCAGGTATGTCGAGTTAGTTAACAAACTGAGAGTCGAAATCGAAATCGTTTCTCCCACGGTTAGGCGTTTGTAACTTCTTCAGCGCCAGTGAAGGTCTTTGTGTTTTAAAAGAAAAGAGAGAAAACATTCATGGCTTTGCTATCCTTTTAATTTGTTACTGTGTAGAGTAAATTATTGTTCAACTTCATCGGATAGAAAGAAGAGGAAGCATGCTGTGATCGAAATGGGACATGGCTTACGCTTTATTATTGTTTCAAAAAGGGAACTAAAACAAAGTGTTGTTTATTCTTTGCTAAAGGGTTACAATGGTGAGCTCCGGAGGTGAGCAATGGAAACTGTCATGTATTCATGGCGTCCTGAGAGCATCTGTATGTATTGCTGATGGATAACAATGATGAATAACCTTTCTGTCATGTATTT
>JAFLJL010001766.1:0-2500 GCA_018398815.1 Conus ventricosus | reverse complement strand
AAACACCACCCAACCCCACCACACCCCACAACACATTTCACAACATGCGCCGCGCGCCACAGACACACGCAACACACACCTCACATAAAACACACACGCGCCCGGGGGTGAACACACACAACCCAACACACACACACACACCACCCACACCCCCACCCCCAAACCCCACACCCCCACACCAAAACCCCCACACACACACACACACCCCCCCACACACAACAAAATTACACACACCACACACCCACCCCAACACACACACACAAAACACACACACACCCACACACACACAGCAGCAACCAGCACCAAAACCCCCACAACACTACACACACCAAAACACACACACCACACACACACCACCACCCCACATCACCAAAACCCCCAGGGAAAACCCCCTTTTCCCCGCCCCCAGAAAAAGATCCCAACCCCAAAACAAACAAACAACAACAACAAAAAAAACATACAACAAACAACAAACAACAACAACAACAACAACAACAACATTTAATACCCCCCTTTTCAAAATTTTTCATCATTTTATACCCCAAAATACTTTCAACATACATACATACACCAACCAAACAACACAACACAACATAAAACACAACAACTTTCAAAACAAACAATACATACCCTTAAAACAGTACTTTTTTAAAATTCATGCAACATACATCCCTAATCCATACCTACATACATATATACAACAAAAAAAAACATACCTTTGTACGGAAAAACCATACATATACACAAAATGATATACATACACATGGGCCAAAATGAACCCAAAACTGCGATCCCAAATTTTTCCCCGGTTCCACTTTTTTTTTGTCCCCGGACAATTTCCCAACAGTCCCCTGATGGGCTGGGGGGGGCGGTGAATGGTCAGCGGGATGTGTAAAAGGGCCCGCCCGGTCAAATGCAAAAAAGGTCCCCTGTGACCTGAACGCATGACTCTCCACTGAGTGAACA
The DNA here is from genome assembly GCA_018398815.1 of Conus ventricosus. Taxonomy (NCBI): domain Eukaryota; kingdom Metazoa; phylum Mollusca; class Gastropoda; order Neogastropoda; family Conidae; genus Conus; species Conus ventricosus. The sequence continues at coordinate 1,534 of JAFLJL010001766.1, read as the reverse complement.
GGATCACGTTTTTTTTTTTTCGAAAGGTGGACCAGTCTCCAGTCGCGTGTGCCATGCACTGTGCAGGTTTCCAGCGGCCCTGCTCACTGGAAGTTCTATACAGGGAGCCCACATCAGAAGCAGGAAATGAACAGAGAATTAAAAGCAAAAAGGGAAATGGATGAAGAGAGAAAAAAGGAGACAGAGAGAGAGAGGAAGAGAAGAGGTAAGGTAATGTAATGTTGTTTGCACGCCGACGCAAAGGACAATCGGGTGTCCGTGAAAAAGAGAGAGAAAAGGAGAGAGAAGAGAGATGAGAGGGGGGGGAAGAAGAGAGAGAGAGGAAGAGGAAGTGTGTGTTGTAATGTGTATGGTTGTAGTGTTGGTGGTGAGTGCGATGGTGTGATGGTGTGGTGGGGCGAGGTGGTGGGGTGGGGTGGTTTGAGAAGAGAGAGAGAAGAAGAGGGAGAGAGAGAGAAAGACACACAGCACACACACACACAGAGAGAGAGAGAGAGAGAGAGAGAGAGAGAGAGAGAGAGAGAGAGAGAGAGAGGAGGGAGAGAGAGAGAGAGAGAGAGAGAGAGAGAGAGGAGAGAGAGAGAGAATAGCAGTTCAGCGTGGGCTGAACACTTAACGAACATTACATTACGTTACAAAACACCACAGAGAAAGAAAAACAAGACTGAATTTCTGTTTTCAAAAATACATTTTTTTAACCTCGTGTGAAATTTCATTGAAACTTCATCTCCACACACACACCACCACCACACACCACACCACTCACCACACACACCACCACAACCACACACACACACACACACATAATCACTGCATGCACAAACGCAGAGATGAGAGAGAGATGAAGAGAGTAGTAGAGAGAAGAGAGATTGAGAAGTGAGAGAGAGAGGAGAAATAATAACACACCACGCGGTTCGAACCCAGCCGTAAAAACGCAGATTAACCTGAAATTTACATATGCAAACGCAAAAAATATATTTACATCCAATCTGGATAACAAAAGCACGCACCTAAATGGACGTTCTATAACTTTTACTAGCTGTGCCTTTTGAAAGATGATAAGAGAGAGAGAGAGAGAGAAGAGAGAGGAGAGAAGGGAGGAAGAGAGCAAAGAGAAAGAGAGAGAGAGAGAGAGAGAGAGAGAGAAAGAGAGAGGGAGAGAGAGAGAGAGAGAGAAGAGAGAAAAGGAAAGATTCGGTGGGCGAAAGAGTCTTTGTCCCGTACAGGGAGTAACAACGATTCCTTTTCTTCGCTTTCTTTTCTTTTTTTTCTCTCTCTTTTCTTGATTTTCGCCTTCTTCTTTATGTCCCTCTCTATTCTCTTTCTTTCTCTTCTTCTTCTTCTCTACTTTATTCTAATTCTATTTCTCTACTTTTAAATAAATTTTATAGAAAAAAAAAAAAAGGAAAAAAAAGGGGGGAAATGAAATTATGGGGAACTTTTCCCACAATAACACCCTTTTTTCCCCCCACCCCCAAAACCCCCCCAAAACCCTTTTTTTCCAATTTTTTTTTTTTTATTTTTTTTAATTTTA
>JAFLJL010001765.1:20000-25000 GCA_018398815.1 Conus ventricosus | reverse complement strand
CCCCCTCTCCTCTCCCCCCCCCTCCATTTTTTCACACCCCCCCCCCCCCCTTTTTTTCTCCACCCCCCTACCACCCCCTCTCCCCCTTTCCCTTCTTCTCCCTCACCTCCTCCGTCCTTGTTCCTTTTCTATCGTCCTCCAAAGGGCTCCTTCCCCCTTTCGTTCCTTCTCTTTACTTCCTTCTTACTTCCTTTCTCTCTACTTTCGACCTCTACTATTCTCCTCTCTCACCCCCCCCCCCCCACCCTCCTCCCCCTCGCCCTCCCTCATACTTCCACCCTTCCTTTAGGCCCTCTTTTTGTCCTCTCTTTATGTCTCTCCTTCTTTCCCCCCGGCCCTCCCCTTCCCCCCCTCCACTCCTTTTTCTTCCCTTTTTTAAATTTTTTTTTGTCTATCTGTATGTAATATATATATATTATATATATAGTATATATATATATATATATATATATATAATATATATAATACAGATAGACAATTTTTTTTTTTTTTTTTTTTTTTTGTCATTGGGAGTGTTGTTTAGCGCCTCTCATCATGACCGCATATCTATCTTTTGCGTTAATGCTCTTATTTTGCCCTTTTTTTCTGTTGCGCCACCATAGCACCACCTACTCCCTAATGCTGCACCCAGATGTCTTAATGTAGCCTTGTTTGTACATTTACCCATTTATTCCCCATGTTACCCCCCCCCCCCCCCCCCAGTGTGTGCCTTATTGGCGTGTGTATGTGTGCGTGCGTTTTTGTTCGTGCGCGCGCGCGCACACTTGTGTGTGTGGTGTGTGTGTGTGTGTGTGGTGTGTGTGTGTGTGTGGTGTGTGTGTGTGTGTGTGGTTTTGCCCGCGGGCAAGTGCTTTTTTTTTCTCGTGTGTGTGTGGGGGGTGGGGGGGGGGGGGTGAGCCTTTCAGCTCTTAGCTGCGTCTGGCTAGTGGTTTTTTCTCGGGGTTCTCCCGTTTTCCCCTCTCACCCCTTGGTGCTTGGGTAGGGCAACCTACCCTTGGTCAGACTTGGGTCGGATGCTTTAGGCGGCTGACCCCCTTCCTCCCCCCCCCCCCCCCCCCCCCTCCCCTTGTCATTTAAAATGCTTTTTCGAGTATATTGTATCTTATTTATTGTGCTTTTTTCTTGTTCATTTAATTCATATGCAACACACCCACTACATAACCATCACACCCTCCCCCTCCACTCACTCTCCTTCCCCTCATCTTCTCTCTCTCCATCTCCACTCTTCCTCTACTTCCATTCTCTCTCTGTCTCTCCCCTCTCTTCTCCCCTCCCCCCCCCCCCCCCCGCCTCTCCTCTGTCTCTCTTCTCTCTCACTCTCTCTCTCTCTCCTCTCTCCTCTCCCTCTCTCCTTTTCCTCTCTCTTCCTCCTTCACTTTACTCTATACCATCTTTCCTCGTGCCTTATTCCTCGAACTCTACTCACCCTTCTCTTCCACTGTCCCTCTGTCTACTTCATTCACCACTTTGGCTTCACAAGGGGAATAGTGCATGTTTATGTCTGTATTTTTTTGTCGATGAGGAAGGCATTTTGCCGAAAATTTCTTGTCCTGTTTTGTGTCGTGCATTAAATCGTCGTTACTTCACACTTTGTTTTGTGTGCTCTTCTGCTTTTTTGTCGTCATCCTCTCTTGTTATCGAATGGACAGTAGTCGTCCTTTCTTTCGTTTTGTTTCTTTCTTTCTTCTTTCCTTCCTTCCTCCTTCGTTTCATTGTGTTCTCTTTAAAATGCACCTCCTTGTTATGTAAACGTTCTATTTTGTTTTCCGCAATGTTCTTTTCATGTTCTTCATTTGTCAGGTTATTTCCCTGCAATGGTTCCCGTTGCTCTGTTTCTCAGCTGATATTTTATTTTGTCTTCAATCTGTCATAATTTATCTCTCATTCTGTCTTTTCATCTGTCTATCTATCTATCTTCTTCTACTTCTATCTATCTCTATCTATCTTCTTCTATCTTCTCGTCTATCTTCGTTCTACTCTTCTATCTATGGTCTGTCCGTCCGTCCGTCTGTCCTATCTTTATCTATCTGTCCTGTCCTCTTCGTCTGCGTCCGTCTATCTATCTTCCATCTATCATCTCTCGTCCTTCTTTTTCCGTCCGCTGTCTTCTGCGTCTCCTCCGTAGTCTGCCTCCTCTCTCCGCCGTCCTCCTCCGTTCCCTCCGTCCTCTCCCTCCGTCCTCCTCCGTCCGTCCTCCTCCTCCTCTCTCGTCGTCCTCCTCCTCCCTCCCTCCTCCTCTCCTCCGTTCTGTCCGGCCGTCCTGTCCGTATATTCGTCCGTCGTCTGTCTGCCTTTAAGGATCTTCCTCCATCCAGTACTACGTCCGTGTAAACAGAAAGTAGAGGGGGGGAGAGAGTGAGACAGATAGATAGACCATACAGGAGACAGAGAGAAGAGGAGAGAGAGACGAGACAGCAGGACCGACAGACGACGGACCAACCGTATCGCAGAAGAGGGGGAGAGTCGCAGACAGAGACAGACAGTTTGAGGGAAATAGAGTGAGCCGAAAGACGCATCATCCACCACATCACGTACGAAAGTGATCGGAGAAATAAACAGAGGTCGATGTTTGTAGCCGTGTTGCGTGCCGCCTCCGCTGCGTCGCTGTTTCGTCGTCCGTCTGTCGTATTATCCTGTCTCGAAGGGGAGACGGAATGCGGGTGGAGAGAGGAGAGAGCGAAGAGGAGACGGGTGTGTGTGTGTCGTGTGGGGTCGTCGGTGTGTGTGTGTGTGGGTGTGTGTGTGTGCTGGTGTGTGTGGTGAGTTGTGAGCGTCGAGAACGTGGCGCGTCGTCCCAAGCGCCGTCGGTCGCCGCCGTCCTCAGACCCGACCCCACCAACCGCCCCCCAGTACCACCCCGTCATTCCTAAGTCACCGGACCTGTTTGTACCGTCAGGTTAGAACCGATTTAGTCAATCCATGCAGGACTAAAAGCCTCGATACTGATTGGATGCTGATTTCCCAGGAGAAATCAAACCTTTTTCATCGTCTGGACCAGGGTCATTCACTGGTCACGAAAATCTGAGAGGGTTCCCCTCTAAAGCTAGTGCTGCATGGTCCGTGTCACTCTGGAAGTTTCTCAGGAAAAGGTATCCGCTTGCACGCGTCGTATCATTCTTGGTGATTCCAAGGTGAACGTATTGCTACACGACCTGTTTCATTCTTTATGGTTCTTAGTAAAGGGACCGTTTACTCCTATACTAGTAGAACGGCTCCCATAGCGCTGCACGTGCTGTCTGATTGTTGATGGTTCTCGGGAGAGATAATGCGACACGTGTCCTTTGGGTTGTGAGGGTTGTCAGGTAACGTATCGCGACGTACACCGTATCATGCTTGGGGGTTCTCTGTAAAAGTGCATCGTTGTTGATCGTTCCAACTAAAGGTAATGCTGTTTGATCCGTGTCATTCGTAATGATCCTCAAGCAAAGGTGCTGCTACGTATCAGTGATATCGGATGACACAACTAAAGGTAGTGCCACACAATTCGTACAATTCTTTATGCCTCCCAGTAGAAATATTGCGACATGTACCGTATCATTGCGGTGTTCCAAGTAAATGTATTGGGTCATGTTATGATTCTTGATGCTGCAAACTAAAGGTGATTCTACATAATTCGTAACATTCTTAATGGTTCTCAGTAAAGATAGTACGACATGCGCCATTATCATTCTGATGGTTCTCAGTAAAGATAGTACGACATGCGCCATTATCATTCTGATGGTTCTCAGTAAAGATAGTACGACATGCGCCATTATCATTCTGATGGTTCTCATAAAGATAGTACGACATGCGCCATTATCATTCTGATGTTCTCAGTAAAGATAGTACGACATGCGCCATTATCATTCTGATGGTTCTCAGTAAAGATAGTACGACATGCGCCATTATCATTCTGATGGTTTCTCAGTAAAGATAGTACACATGCGCCATTATCATTCTGATGGTTCTCGTAAACGCATTGCTACGTACAGCGTATCCTTCTTGATGGTTTTCAAAGAAGATATTACTTCACAACCCGTGTCATTCTCGACGGTTGTCTGAAGGTATGGCTGCATGCACCAGATCATTTCTGATGGTTTTCAGTAAAAGCCATTGATTCGTGTACTCTATAATTCTTGACAGTTGCAACTGAAGATGATACCACACAACCTGTATCATAAGTGACGGATCTCAGGTGAAGACAGTTGCAACTGAAGATGATACCACACAACCTGTAATCATAAGTGACGGATCTCAGGTGAAGACAGTTGCAAGTGAAGATGATACCACACAACCTGTATCATAAGTGACGGATCTCAGGTGAAGACAGTTGCAACTGAAGATGATACCACACAACCTGTATCATAAAGTGACGGATCTCAGGTGAAGACAGTTGCAACTGAAGATGATACCACACAACCTGTATCATAAGTGACGGATCTCAGGTGAAGACAGTTGCAACTGAAGATGATACCACACAACCTGTATCATAAGTGAGGGATCTCACTGAAGATGATACCACACAACCTGTATCATAAGTGACGGATCTCACTGAAGATGATACCACACAACCTGTATCATAAGTGACGGATCTCAGGTGAAGTATTCTGACATGTGCCGTGTCATTCTTGATTGTCCTTAGTAAATGTAATGCTGTGTGTCGCGTTGTTCTTAATGGTTCTCAGTAAAGGCACTGCTACACCACGCGTAGTATTTTTAATGGTTTTCAGCAAAGGCTCTGAATCCAGTGCCATATCGTGTCTAATGGTTCTCAAGAACGATTTTGCCTCAAAACTTGTAACAGTCTTGGCGGTTCGCAGTAACTTGGTCTGTATCATTCAAAATGGTTCACAGGACAGCTATAATACACGACCCGTAAAAAAACAACAAAAAAACTCTAGCCATAGCAGGTCATCGCCAACCACAAGCTGGCTCCCGGTGAATATTCTTCTTTTCCGTCTTCTTTTGAGCTAAAAGGAAACCAACGAAAGAAACTTGTTCGTAGAGGAAACCCGGATACC
>JAFLJL010001764.1:17500-27500 GCA_018398815.1 Conus ventricosus | reverse complement strand
GACTCATTATAGAGTCTACAGTAGGTGCATAATAAATCTTTTTGTCAACAGATAGAGATACAGGTCGAACTTTAATTAAGGACCACTTATACACAGTCCCCACAAAACTAGAAAGAAAAACCGACAAACGACAGAAACTTATAAATGTTTAATTTCAGAGTGTTTCTTTACAGTCTGATCAAAACTGAGTGTGCCCCCCTCGTGCTGCCACACAATCCACACAGCGCTGCCTCATGGTGTTGACTGTTCTTGTAATGAGTGCCTAGGGGAGGTTTGCCCACTCCTGCTGCAGGTAGTGCAGCAGCTCCTGTCGATTTGCCGGAACAGGTGGTTTTCTTGAACTCTCCTCCCAAGCTCGCCCCAGATTGTTCTCAATAGGGTTCATGTCCGGGCTGCTTGCCGGCCCATGGCAATCCTGGTGATGCCAGCTTGCACCACAAAAAGTGTTCACGGCTCGACAACGATGTGGGTGGCATTATCGTCCATGAACACAGCCTGAGCCCCAATCTGCTGGAGTGCTGGGACAACCAAAGGCCGTAAAATCTCCTGCAGGTAGCGTTGGCCGTTCAGGTTGCCATCCACATGGTACAGGGGAGTCTGTGGTGACTGCTGATGGCCCCCCCCCCCCCCCCCCCCCATACCATGAAGGAGCCACCACCAAAAGCGACGACCTCCTGGATGATGTCATCTGCCAGCTGCTCCCTGGGACGCCGCCACACCCGAATGCGTCCATCTCGTGGCTTTAACTGGAACTTGGACTCGTCGGTGAAAAGCACCATCCGCCACTGAGCCCGAGTCCATGTTCGATGAGCTGTGCACCAGGCCAGGCGACGTGCCCGGTGGGCCGCAGTCAGTTTTGGTTTCCGGACTGGGCGCCTTGCTCGAAGGTTGGCAGCATTGAGACCGCCGCGTATGGTCATCTCACACACATGCTGTGTTAGGGCAGCTTGGAGCCGACGCCTGATGGTGTTGGAGGTGGTGGTCCTGTCCGAAGAGCATGTCTGTGGATGAACCTGTCATCTCTTGCAGTGGTCTTCTTTGGCTGGCCTGGACGGGGCCTCTCTTTGACAGTTCCAGTGGCTTGAAAACGTTCTCTCAGCTGAATGACGACGGAGTGGGACACTTGTAGTCTTCTGCCACTTCTCGAACGCCAACTCGATCCTGCAGCCATGCAATCGCCCGGGTCCGGTCAAAATCAGACAGCTTGCGTCTTGGAGGCATTTTGTGTTATGAAGAATTATGCACGTTGGGCTGCTTTTAGGGGCATTCCAGTCAGTAAAATGCTCTGCGATGCATTGGTTTTTGCACGTGCATTTGGAATTTCAGTGCAAAACCGTTTGAAGCAGTGTTCACTCTTGCTTAAAAAACAAGCAATTTTGACAACAATCTGCAACTTTCAACCCCCCCCCCCCCCCCCCTCTGCATGCCGCACGTGACAATAAGACAGCTTTCGCAAGCTTTGCGGAATACTCTGTTAACCCCTTAAACCTTTCCCTGTCGAATTCTTCGAGAAAATGCATTGCTTGTATTTTTGGCCAATTTAAAAAAGAAGGGCCTTTTTTCGGGGTGGTCCTTAATTAAAGTTCGACCCTGTACAACAGTATTGCCGTTGCTAAGTATTTAACTGAAACTACCAATGCAAGAAAAGAAGAAAATGGAACTTAATGAAAATAGCATTGTAATCTATTTTTCCTTGTTCTGTATTACTATGTTCTTTTGTAATAAGTGGATGGCCATGTAGTCTCAGTGTGTGTTGTGTGTGTGTGTGTGTGTGTGTGTGTGTGTGTGTGTTGTGTGTGTGTGTGTGTGGTGTGTGTGTAGTGTGTGTGTGTGTTGTGTGTGTGTGTGTGTGTGTGTGTGTGTGTGTGTGTGTGTGTGTGTGTGTAGTGTGTGTGTGTGTGTGTGTGTGGGGTGTGTGGGGTGTGTGTGTGTGTGTGTGCGTGCGTGTGTGCGTGCTGCGTGCGTGTATATGGGACAACGTGGAGGGGAGTGGAAAAGGGGAGGGGGCGGCGGTGGAGCGGTCCGTCACATTAGATGGTGGGGTTAGGAGAAAGGGGGAATGGAAGAACGTAAGCGTGGGGTTTACTGTTTGTGTTTCAGCATGTAAGGCGAGTGAAGGGAATGGGGAAAAAGATTTGGATATCTGACGCCAGGAGCACAGACAAAAATCAGCCGTGTCTCCCTGATGAGTCCGATCCAGCGGACGAAAGGGCCCCTGAGCAGGCACTACAAATAGATCTGCCTTCGAGTGGGATTACGATGGTTCCCTCATGCAGCTAGTGAAGAGTTTTTCATATGTATAATATATTTTCTTAATCTATGTTCCCATTTTCTTCATCTTCACCCCCCCCCCCCCCCCCCTTTCCCCTTAAGTTCAAATCTTTGCTAAGTCATTACTGTGAGATGGAGGGGTTGTTGGCCTGCGCTGTTTCCCCCCCCCCCCCCCCCCCCCCCTTCCTATTAGATTGATCGTTTTTGTATTTTGTCTGACATTATTCAAGTTTAAAAGGCTGTGCCAGTCTTGAATAAAAGTTACTATGAGTTAGGTTTCTTATGGGGGCAAGAGTTACCTACTTGTTTACTGTTTTGGAACTAGGCGGTGCAACCGTAGCGTCAGAATGGATACGGAAGTTTCCCAACTGGATTTGATCGTTCACGAGCGTTAGTTTTTTAAGACAAAGGTGTGTGTGTGTGTGTGTGTGTGGGAGTGGGGGGTGGCAACGGCGGCAATGGGGGTACACTGACTTGCCACTGATTTATCCGAAGTTAAGTTGTGAAGTAAAGTGTGTGTGTGTGATAGTGTGTCCTGTAGTTGGTGCGGGAGTAATGATACTTATCTATATCCTCGTTGTTAAGAAGTACAGAAAGTATAAGAAAATGGCTTGTAAGCTAAGACAACAATCGTCAAACGTCTTCTCTCTCATTTCTTCTCATTCTCTCCACTTGTTGCAACGCATGAGTCCCTGTTACTTAGCTGTGCTGTGATTTGTAGTTTGTTTTTTTCTATTGTTTGTTTTCTTTGTTGGTGTGTGTGGTGTGGTGTGTGTTGGTAGTGTGGTGTGTGTGTGTGTGTTGTGTGTCCACGGGCGATGTTGCTGTGCTGTCGTGACCCTTAAGTGTGTGTGGTGTGTGTGTGTGTGTGTGTTTGTGTGTGTGTGTGTGTGTCTGTGTGTGTGTGTGCCGGGTCGTGTGGTCTGCGTGCGATTTGTGTGTGTGTGTGTGTGTGTGTTGTGTGTGTGTGTGTGTTGTGTGTGTGTGTGTGTGTGTGTGTGTTTTGTTCGTGTGTTTGTGTAATGCTAGTCGTTGTCTAGGTGTTGGTTGCTTCTCCCTCCCCCATCTTCCCTCCCCCCCTCTTCTTTTCCCCTGCTTTCCCTGTTCTTTCTTTCCTCTCGTTTGTGTGTTGTGTTGTGTTGTGTTGTGTTGTGTAGTGTTGTGTTTGTTTTGTTGTGTCCCCCCCCTCTGCTTTGTTCTGCCTTTCTTTATTCTATTCTTTCTAGTGATTCAATCTTCTTTCTTCGTCTTTCTCCGTTACCGCCTTTCTTTCTGTCTTTCTGTTCTTCCTTTTTTTTGTTATTTTGTTGTTGTTGTTTTTTTTTTCTTTCGTTGTTTGTTTCTTCTCGTTCGTTTTCCCCCTTCTCTTTCTTCTTTCTTTCTTCCTTCTCTTCTTTTCTTCTCTTTTTTCTTTTTTGGATTGTTCTTTCTTTTGTTATCTTTCTTCTGTTTTTTGTTTTTTCTGTTCTGTTCTCTCTGCCTCTTTTCTTTCTTTCCTGTGTCTGTTATTTCTGCTCCTTTTTTTTTTTTTTTAATTCTCTTTCTTGTCTTTTTCTTCTCGTCTTCTTCTTTCTCTTCTCGTCTTTTCTTCTCTTTCTCTTTCTTTCTTCTCCTCTCTTGTCATGTTTTTCTTCTCGTCTTTCTTTCTCTTCTCGTCTTTCTTTCATTTTTTTTTTTCTTGTACTTCTTCATTGTTTCTTTCTCTCTTCTTCTCTCTCTCTCTCTTTCTTTCTCTTTTCTTTCTTTCTTTCTTCTTTTCTGCTTTCCTTCTTTCTCTCTCTCTCTCTCTTCTTCTCTCTCGTTCTTCTCTCTCCTCACTCTCTCTCTTCTCTCATCTTCTCTCTCTCTCTTCTCTCTCTCTCTCTTCTCTCCCTCACTCTCGTCTCTCTCTCTCTCTCTCTCTCTCTCTATCTCTTCTAACTCTCTTCTCTTCTCTCTCTTCTCCATCTCTCCCTCACTTCTCTTCTCCTCTCCCTCTCTCTCTCTCTCTCTCTCTCTCTCTCTCTCTCTCTTCTCTCTCTCTCTCTCTCTTTCTTCAGTTCTTTCTTTTATCTTTCCCTTTCTTTTATATTGTTTCTTTCATCTCTATTCTATTTTCATCTCTATTCTTTCTTCCCATTCTATTCTTTCTTTCCCATTCTATTTTCTTTCCATTTTTTTTCTTCTCTTTACTTCTTTCTGTTCTGGTCTTTTTCTTTCTTCCTTTCCTGTTCCCTTTGTTTTTTATTCTTTTGTTCCCTGCTCTGTTCTTTCTGCTCTGTGTCTGTTCTTTTCCTTTTTGTTTTATTCTTTTCCTCTCTTTCTTCCTGTCTTTCTATCTCTTTTACTTTCCTTTCTTTCTCTTCTATTCAGGGTCTATATTTTGTGATCTTCTTTCTTTCTCTTGTCTTGAGTCTGTTGTGTTCTTTCTTTTTGGTTGTTTTTTTCTTTTCTTTTTCTTTTCATTCTGTTCTTTTTTTTCTCCTTGCCATCCTGTGCTCTTCTTCCTTCGTCTCCTTCTTCTTCTTCCTTCTTCGCTCTTCTCCTTCTTCTTCTTTCTTCTTCTTCTTCTTCTTTCGTTCTTTCTTTTCTCCTTCTTTCCTCCTTCATCCTTCTCTTCTTCTTCTCCTTCTCTCTCCTTCTCTTTTCTTCTTTTCTTCTTCTTCTCCTTCTTCATTTCTCTTCTCTTCTCCTTCTTCTTCCTTCTTCCTATTCTCCTTCTTCTTCTCCTTCTTCTTCTTCTTCTTCTTTTTCTTTCTTCTCTTCTTCTTCTCTCTCCTTCTTCTTCTTTCTTCTCTTCTTTTCTTCTTCTTCTTTTTCTCCTCTTCTTCTGCTTCTTTTCTCTCCTCCTTCTTCTCCTTCTCCTTTTTCTTCTTCTCTCCTTCTTCTTCTTCTTCTTTTTCTTTTCTTCTTCTTCTTCTTCTTCTTCTTCTTCTTCTTCTCCTTCTTCTTCTTCTTTTTCTTCTTCCGGTTTAAGATGGCTAACACAGACAACAGACAGCGAGACTGGGCCCTTAAATTGCTCAGCTACCTGGTTTTTAAACATTTTTATCACGTGTAAATGTGCATCTATCTTTTTTTTTGTGAACAGTGAGTTTTTCTGCGTGTCTGCAGGTATGGATTTTTGCTTCTGTGGACTGTTTTCCGATTTTTGTCTTTATGTGAATTCTGCTCCAGCGTTTTGATGTTTTGATCGCTGCGGAGAACTTCTGGACTCAGACGTCTGACCAACGATGTTTATAGAACACTGCTGAAATAGGAATATGCAAAGCAGTCGAGTGTTATGTATGCACGTAAGGTGTCTGTTTGTCACGATTCAGTTGCTCATTTGATGAATCAGTCAACAGGTTTTTTATATATTTCATTTGTTTATTTCAAAACGCGCACCAAAGACATTTATGTTCCGTCATCGATGACGTACTTTTGATAGTGTGCTTCTGACGTTAAATAACACAGACTAACGTTGCGTCATTTTATTAGGTTTTAGCTAGCAGTCAACTGTTCTATTTTCTTTCTTTTAACTATGACTAATCATCAAAAAGGTGCATTGTAAAGGGATCATCGCCGGTACATAGGATAAAGAAAACGCTCGATCCAACCCGGCAAGTAACTTTTACGTGTAGACGGGGATGCCTGGGTCTGTGGCGGAGGACCTTACTCCTTCGCTACCACGGCCAGGTCCAAGACAATCCCAGGTTTCTATGTTATCTGGCAAGACCAGGACAAAGGTGGGAAAAATGATTTGCTTTTAAAAAACTGATGATGAAATCCACTCCTCAAATCCTATTTGCCTTCCGGACAGTGAGGAGCTTCCGGACAGTGAGGTGACCTATTTTTTCAAAAATGAACAAAAACTGAAAATAACTGTGTACTATTCCACATTCAAAGTTTTGATACAGGGGAAAAGTTGTATGCAGTGGGTAAGGAAGAATTCAGAATTCTGAAAGAGCTAGTTGAGGCCCTCTACATCAGCACGCGGGTCGAGAGGCCTCTGTCAAGGCCATCAAATCTGTGCCTCTCCCTGCTCAGATCTCGGAGATTACACTCCCCACACTCTCCTCCTCCACACCCTTATCCACACCTTTGTCTCCCACACCCTTATCAACACCATTGTCCTCCTCATCATTGTCCTCCATTCCATTGTCCTCCTCCTCATTGTCCTCCATTCCATTGTCCTCCACATCATTGTCCTCCATTCCATTGTCCTCCTCCTCATTGTCCTCCATTCCATTGTCCTCACATCATTGTCCTCCATTCCATCATTGTCCCCACCATTAACCACACCATTGTCATCCACACCACTGACCACAACACATTGTCATCCACACCATTGACCATACCATTGTCATCCACACCATTGACCACACCTTTGTCATCCACACCATTGACCACACCATTGCCATTCACTGTCCCAAGTAATAGTATCACACCATTATCTACACCATTGCCCTCTGTCCTCCCCCAAATCAGTATCTCGACCTGTGAGGTATTGCCCCCAGAGTGTTCTAAGCCCTGTTCTTCCTTGCCTATGGAGGGAAATACTTCTGGACTTACAAATGCTAACTTCAAGCGTTGCAACAACAGATCTCTGTCCTAAGAAGGAACATGTCAATTCTTTACAATGAAAATAAATCAATGAAAACACTACTGACCACTGTACAGTTTGAACTCAACACTTTGAAAAGCCAACACACTCCCACATCTTCAGTTTCCACACAGACAAACATTTCCACCCCAAGATACTGTGGAGGAGATTTCTATTCCTGTTTCAAATCGTTTCTGCATTGACAAAAAGATTGAAGAAACCGCTTCTCCCCAGTAAATCCCGTTTCCAAATAGTGAAGAACAGAAACAAATTCCAACCTGATACTGATGATATGGTCCTTAGTCCCTCTGGATCACCTCATAAAGCCGTCAATACTGACGATCACCTTCTGACATTTTTCCACCCTCTCAATCCTGGACAAGCAACAAGCGTGCTGATTGGGGACTCACGATCAGATACATAAACCCCAACTAATGACAACCACAGGTAACTTTCTGAATAAAATTTGTGTACCTGGGATGACAATTTCTGATCTTTTGCACTGGCTTGATACGTTAAAAGAAAAACAACAAAGTTCACTATGTAACCATTCATGTGGGTGTAAACGATTGTCCGTCAGGGCCGTTACAGAAGATACATGGACACTCTTCTGTCCAGTGTTCGACGTGCTATCCCTGAAGCATGTATACACATGATTTCCATAGTTCCTGCGATCGATGATCATAACCTCAACAACACAATTCTTCCTTCTAACAAAAATCTGCTGCTGTGTGCAAACGCCGTGAAACCCTCTTCATTGATCATTTCCCATCATTCAGACCCCCCTCAAAACGCAACCTCTATCATGACCATATTCACTTAAACAAAACCGGAACTGCACAATTGGTATCTGGACCTCAAAACAGCTGCTGATATAAACATCATTAGAGAGCTCTCGTTCTCAAAGCACAGCAAGCTCTGGAAAGTCATCGGCAATTCAGAAATCACAGAAATGTTCAGCATGACAATTACAACACAACTCTTTCCACCTTTCCAGTCATGACAATGGAGCGTATCGTCACTCAAACCTGTCTGTTCACCATCCTTCCATCATCGCTCATTCCCAACAACCGTGTCTTACAGTGAAATCCCATCAACCGTACCCTGTCATGACCCTCCACTAAACGCCGCTCACCCTGATCATCCTGCATCCGCAATTCACCATGATTACTATGCATCTGCCCCTCATCCTGACTATCAGCATCCGCCCCTCATTCTGACTATCATGCATCCGCCCCTCATCTGAATACCCTGCAGCCTCCGATCGTCATAACTACCCTGCAGCCGCCACTCACCATGACTACCCTACAGCCTCCGCTTATCATGACTACCGTGCAGCCTCCACACACCGTAACTACCCTGCAGGCGCCGCTCACCGTAACTACCGTGCAGCAGCCGCTCACCGTAACTACCCTGCAGGCGCCGCTCACCTGAAACTACCCTGCAGCAGCCGCTCACCGTAACTTTTACCCTGCAGGCGCCGCTCACCGTAACTACCCTGCAGGCGCCGCTCACCGTAACTTTTACCCTGCAGGCACTGCTCACTGTAACTACCCATGCAGGCGCCGCTCACCGTAACTACCCTGCAGGCGCCGCTCACCGTAACTACCCTGCAGGCGCCGCTCACCGTAACTTTTACCCTGCAGGCGCCGCTCACCGTAACTACCCCTGCTGCGCCGCTCACCGTGTGGGGCGGTGCTACATCTACTCGCGGTCATCAAACCGAAGAAACGACAGTCACAATTTAGTACCAAGTAAATCAGTTCTGTGACTCAAGTCTTGGCCACCAAAATATGAATGTTGACCTATTTCTCCGGACATCCAACTCCCTTTTCCAGCCTGCCTCTCTGTTACCTCAGAGACTGCTTTCCCCCCCTCTGAAGCCCCACCCCCAAATTAATTCTCTTATTTAGTAGGGGTTCGGATGCATGTTATTCCACTCATTAGCAATCATCAGACTTCCCTATAACTTGAGTATCTATTGTGAGCCATGAGATGACCAATGCACTTAGTTGAACTATAATTTATCTGAACTGATCATTTCCGTATCCTCTCTATTTCACGTGGTAATTCTGTATACCTCCAGGTAGCGCTGCTTCCCTCCTTTCACTAATGTCAACCAATGTGAATGTATCAGACTGGCCCGTCAATGACGGTCCTGCGCATAGGTCACCTAAATACTTGTCATCTCATAAACAAAATTTCTGACGTATCAAAAATTATTCATAATAATCATAAACCTTTCCATGTCTTTGGATTTTCTGAGCATGGACAAACAGCCGCGTTGGTGACAATTCAATATCCATTCCTGGATACTCAATAGTCCGGAGAAATCCTGAAAATATTCTTGAAACAGGTATTGCTGTCTACGTCCAAAAAGATGTCCCATACAAAATTCGTAATGATCTTTGTCATAAAAATATTGAAATAACGTGGCTTGAAATTCAGTTCGAAAAGTAAGACATTAAGCGTCAATTCTTGTCGGATTTGTATACAGACATCCTAAAAGTAAGTCTAGCTGGTATAACGATTTTTGTGAGATGATGGACACAGTATGGCTTTTGAAAACAGAAATACTATTATTGGGAGAATTTCAATATAGATCTGTTTCAGTCTTGTTCCCCAATGGTCCAACATTGCTAATTCATATAATCTTCATCAGTGCATTTCTTTACCGACTAGAGTTACTTCAAAATCTAATACCCTTATAGACCACATATATTCGTCGAACATTGCTGCACTTGCAGAAAATATGTGTACCGCCTACTGGTGCAAGTGACCACAATGCTGTTTGCGTAACTTGAACAGAAAGGGTTTTAAAGTTCCAAAGGCAAGTCATTTGGTAATCACATTTCGTTCATTCAAAAACTTCAACTACACGCTTTTCAATCTGATCTCATTTCCTCGCCTTTTGCAAACATCTATAGCTACACCGATCCAGATGATGCCCTTGCCTTTTGGACGAGAACCTTTCTGAATATTGTCGACAAACACATCCCATTGATCCAGAGGCGAGTCAAATCAGATATCCTGCCTGACTGGCTCACTCAGGATATTCTGAATGCCATGGACGAGAGGATGATTTAAAAAGTGTAGGCTCTGACAAAGAGTAATAAGAGAAAACGCAACATTGTGAAGTACATGATTAGAAAGTCTAAATGTGAT
>JAFLJL010001763.1:10000-35701 GCA_018398815.1 Conus ventricosus | reverse complement strand
TTGAACGTTGTACAACTAAAATCCTGGATTGATTCGTCTTTACTCGCCGGGAAATGTACGCAACAGCTTTTTGTGTCTGAAGCAGACGACGAGGCAGCCATTGTTTTAGGACGCAGCGTGAGCAACAGTTTTCCGAAGTTGTGGTTCTTTGGGTTTGACATTGTTAGGCTATGTCATCTTCAATTAATTACGTTGTATTAATTATTCCGCCATTCCCGACAATGTAACAAAGCAGTTTTGACCTAAGTAGTGATAGATTAACCTGTTTCACTTAAAAATTCGTGTGCTAAATCGTTTGCTACAAGTTGAACGATAAACAGACACGCCTCGCAGTCTACCAGTTGAAACTCGCTTTCACATTAATTACCTTGAACTTAAGGCAGCTTATTTCGCACTGAAGTGCTTCCAGGCAGATCTTGATGGAAAACATGTGCGCCTGCTGACTGATAATTCCACAGCAGTAGTCTGTATTAACAACATGGGCACAAGCCACTCTGACAGCTGTAACGAGATGACAGCCACTATCTGGCAGTGGGCTGTGGACAGAAATGTATGGCTGAGTGCATACCACATCCCAGGGGAAGACAATACACCTGCGGATAAAGAACCAAGAAAAAATAATGTGGATGCAGAGTGGAAACTGGACAGTACTCTGTTGACAGATGTGGTCAACAAGTTGCAGATTTCTTTTGAAACTGATTTGTTTGCTTCCAGAATAAACAAACAGCATCACTGTTATGTCTCTTATAGAGCTGACCCAGAGGCACATGCAGTCGATGCTTTCTCCTTAAATTGGGGAAAACTACAATGG
Organism: Conus ventricosus; assembly: GCA_018398815.1. NCBI lineage: Eukaryota > Metazoa > Mollusca > Gastropoda > Neogastropoda > Conidae > Conus > Conus ventricosus. Next base: position 34,890 of record JAFLJL010001763.1, on the reverse strand, counting down.
TATGCTTTTCCTCCTTTCAGCCTGCTGCCCAGTGTTTTACAGAAGATAGGGAAGGAGAGAGCTACAGGCCTGCTCATTCTCCTCTTGTGGCTCACACAGGTCTGGTGGCCGGTTGTACAGAAAATGCTGACCCAGGAACCAGTCCGTCTACCCTCCACACCTGCCCTGCTCACACTACCCAGCCACCCAGGTTGCACTCACCGCCCGCTGCCAAAGCTACAACTTCTGGCATGCAGTGTATCAGGAGCACGTTTGAACAGGAAGGATTCTCCCCTGATGCAGTAGATCTTCTCATGAACTCCTGGAGGCCCACCACCAAAAAGTCGTACAATACATACATTAGTAGGTGGATAGAATATGCCTCAAAAACGGCATGGCAGTGAGAGCACCCACACTGCCACAGGTTGCAAATTTTTTAGCTTCCATGTTTTCAGCTGGGGCAAGGTATAGAGCTGTAAATTCTGCAAGAAGTGTATTATCAGTTTTTCTGCCATCAGTGAAAGGAGTATCTGCAGGCAACTCACCAGAAATTTGCAAACTTGTCAAAGGGTTTTTGAGAAAAGACCTGCACTGCCAAGGTACAGACACACCCGGGATGTTAGTCTAGTGTTGGATTAAATATGCTCACTTCCAGATGTAAACACTGTGGATTTGAAACAACTGACATTGAAAACAACAGTAACTCGAATGGCTTTTCTTACTGCGCAAAGAGGCCATGCTCTTCATCTACTGAAAACTACAGATGTGCATGCCAGTGAAAGGAAGTATATTATACAGTTTTCTAGTAAACACAAAACACTAAGCCAGGCAGTCACACAGAACCAGCATAAATTCTCGCCTATTCACAAAACACCAAATTATACTTAGTGACGCACATACAACTGTATCTGAAGAAAACAAGCGCTCAGAAAAGGGCCAGAACTCTTCATTGCCATCCATAGACCACACACTCCCATTTCCAGAAACGCATTTTCCCGGTGGGTCAAACAAGTGCTGGCTGCGGCAGGAGTGGACACAGAGACATATGTTGCACACACAACGCGTGCTGCGAGTTGTTCGGCTGCTGCAAGTGAAGGAGTGAACCTTGCCACCATCCTCAAAGCAGCTGGATGGTCGGCAGAAAATACCTTCACCAAGTTTTAGACGAAAGCGGTTACAGGACGTCGCTTAGTAGGACTTCTCTTACAAGGACCCCCCAAAAATGTCCCTGCCAAAGTTGTTCTTTGTGATTACTTATAAAAACTCGCATATCAGAACCTCTGTTATAAGAACCTTCGCCTATAGGAACCACACTTACTTGACACGACCTTTCCTCGGATATAAAAACTTTTGCTCGCCTAAAGGTAACTAGGCCTAACTCAGGTTCTTATAAGCAGGTCTAGAAATCGAAAGTGGAAGTTATCGTTTCCAGGAAGTGGGCTTTCTTTTGGGGAAAGGGAACGGTTTCGTTTCCGGTTTGTGTACATCACTTGCAAGAAACATGGCAGAAAGGAAGAGAAAAGCTCTCTCGCTAAAGCAGAAAATTGATATAATTAAGGCGGTTGAAAGTAACCCAAACAAGAACAGAAATGCTATTGCTGAGGAGTTCAAAGTGCCAAGGACCACATTGTGAATATTCTCAGAGAAAAGGCCAAATACCTGCACCAGTTTGGGAGTGGGAAGCATGATATATCAAGAAGACGTGACAGGAGATCCAGCAACGACACAGTCGACAAAGCACTCTTGAAATGGTTTACTGAAAAAAGGTGATCTCTCTCCTCTCTCTCTCTCTCTCTCTCTCTCTCTCTCTCTCTCTCTCTCTCTCTCTCTCTCTCCTCTCTCTCTCTCTCTTCTCTCTCTCTCTCTCATACAAGAACGTTTTTCCCCCGACATGAAAAAAAACCTCTTTGTTCTGTTCCATAATTTATCAGCAGTGTTTCTGCGGCAAAAAAAGGAGAGAATGCGTTGTTGCCGCTGTTGTCATTTTTACGACTAGGCCCTATCAGTGGGTGGTGATGAAGACGTGGGAGTTGTAGGAAAGGTAGGACTACTCTATGGTTGTCAAAGAAAGAGAATTTGCATACCGTGTACATGTTATACCTGTGTAATAAAATTCAGTTGGTCAGTGTGTGTGTGTGTGTGTGTGGTAGTCGTGTGTGTGTGTGTGTGTGTGTGTGTGTGTGTGTGTGTGTGTGTGGCGTGTGGTGTGTTTTGCGTGTGTGTGTGCGCGCGCGCGTGCATGCATGTGCGTGTTGCCATTCATTGGCCTACTTTTCAGTTGAGCCCGCTTATCACAAACTCTTAGCGTGTATCTATGCGCATGCATCCTCGTATGTTTAACCAAAATAGACTGATCGGTGTTTATGTAGGCCTACATGTGTGTGCAGGTCAGAAAATGTCCCTATCAGTGGGCCTATCTTGAAATGCAAAGCAGACGAGCTGGCACTGTCTATGGGACTGGGGGAGTGGAAGTGTAGCGATGGATGGCTGCATCGGTGGAAAAAGAGGCATGTCATCGTCTTCAAATCCATGAGTGGAGAACGGGCAGCTGTCAACGAAGAAGTCACTGATACATGGGTGGAGGATGTCTTGAAACCAACATTGCAAGACTATGAAGCAAAAGACGTTTTCAACCTCGATGAAACCACGCTTTTCTGGAGGCTTCTCCCCGACAAAACGTTTGCCTTCAAAGGAGAAAAGTGCCATGGTGGGAAAAAAAAATCGAAGGAAAGAATTACAGTGATGCTTTGCTGCAACGTGGATGGTACTGAAAAACGACCACTTCTAGCTATCGGCAAGTTCATGAAGCCAAGATGCTTCCGTGGAGTAAAGGTGCCTGTTGACTACAAAGCAAATGCCAAAGCATGGATGACAAGTGAGATTTTCCAACAATGGTTACTCTCATTTGACAGAGAAATGCAACAACGAAATCGTCGACAAGTCCTCTTGGTGCTGGACAATTGTTCATGCCACAAAATTCCACAACTCAGAGCAACAAAGGTACTCTTTCTACCTGTCAATGCCACATCAAAGCTCCAGCCGTGTGATGTCGGCATCATTCGCAACCTGAAAGTACACTACAGAATGGCGATGGTCTCCAAGCTGCTAGCACACACCGACGCTGGAGGAAAAGCAGAGGACTTCCAGTTTAGTCTGCTTGGAGCACCTCCGCCCTGAAACAGTCCTGGGACAAAGTGTCTCCTTTAACAATCGCCAACAGCTTCCGGAGTGCAGGCTTTTGCACGTCTGGAGCATAGACGCAGGCCACAGCAGCTCACATGAAACTGACCCACGGATATGCCTACTGAGAAGCACGTCTGTTCGAGAAATTCAACATTTCCCCTTCCGACTACTTCAGCGTCGATGATGATGTTATAACATCAGGGCCAACAAGTCCTCCGATTGTGCCAGCACCTTCGACATCAACAGCCCCAGAAACAGTCACTGAAGATGCATCAGATGGAGAGGATGACTGTGGGAAGAGATACCACGGATTTCAAGCAAGGCTGTATGCATTCCCGGAGTGGAGAAGAGAGGAACACAGTCAGATACCCAAAGGAAGGCTCTGGCCATGGAGTACATCTGCAACCAGTATCCCCAGGAAGACTGGACCCATGTCTTCACAGATGGCTCCGCCACAGAGGCAACGAGGGATGGTGGAGCTGGAATCTTCCCCCGATACAAAGACGGAGATAGAAGAAATTGCAATTCCAACAGGAAAGTACTCCACCAACCTTCCGAGCTGAGCGAGAAGCCCTCTGTGTGGCAGCCACAACAGTCTTGCAGAACTCCAAAAGAACAACGGGCAGGTGGTGGCTTCTCTGACGCTCTCTCCGTGCTCCAAGCCCTCAAGAACTCCCGCTGCAAAGAACAGAACCATCTCACTTCAGCCCTTGTTGCCCTGAGTGCCAGAGTGGAGAAGTGGTGATACAATGGGTACCAGCACACTGTGCATCAGAGGCAATGAAAAAGGGGACATTCTGGCAAAAGACGGTGCACAGAAGGAGCAGGCCAACAACCTGGTGTCATACGATGAAATTAGGACAATCATCAAGGCAACAACAAGGAATAAAATGGCGCCTCCTGCATCCCAAATACAACCCAGAAGACACATACCATTTGCTGGGACGACGGAACAGGTCAAGATCTTCCGCCTGAGGACTGGACACAATCGCCTGCTCCACCACATGCACACAAAATTTGCATTGACAGAGGGGAAGTGCCCTTGTGGTGAGGGACCAATGACAACTGACCACATCCTTCAAGTCTGTACGACGTATGCAGCATCCAGGAGAAAGTACGGGCCAATACCGACAGCAGTGGAAGCCAAGCTGTACGGCACCCTGGAGGAGCTGCGACGGATGGCAGCCTTCATCGAGGACACTGGGCTGCTCATCTAACGGGATGGCGAACAAGGAAGAAGAAGAAGCAAGGCTGTATCAGACTGTGTTGAGAAAATCAACACGTACTGTTTGCAATCTGGTTGTGCTGATGATGTCCTAGAGTCGTTTCATGTGTTCACTGCTTTGCTGGAAAAGCACATGGCAAAAGCTAAAGCTGGGACACACATTACCGACTTTTTTAGACTGGACTGGGCTCCGAAAAGCAGACACAGGTAGTGGAGAGACAGGGATGTCAGGTGACAGAAGAGAGGGGGATGTCACATGACAGAGGAGAGGGGGATGTCACATGACAGAGGGGAGGGGATGTCACATGACAGAGGGGAGGGGATGTCACATGACAGAGTAGAGGGGGATGTCACATGACAGAGGAGAGGGGGATGTCACATGACAGAGAGGAGGGGATGTCACATGACAGAGGGAGGGGATGTCACATGACAGAGGGGAGGGATGTCACATGACAGAGGAGATGGGATGTCACATGACAGAGCTAGAGGAGAGGGGATGTCACATGACAGAGGGAGGGGATGTCACAAGACAGAGGAGAGGATGTCACATGACAGAGGAGAGGGGATGTCACATGACAGAGGGGAGGGGATGTCACATGACAGAGGGGAGGGATGTCACAAGACAGAGGAAGGGGATGTCACATGACAGAGGAGAGGGATGTCACATGACAGAGGAGAGGGATGTCACATGACAGAGGAGAGGGATGTCACATGACAGAGGGGAGGGATGTCACATGACAGAGGGGAGGGAATGTCACATGACAGAGTTAGAGGAGAGGGGATGTCATATGAAGGGAAGAGACAGAGCACCAGCAGATGACAGACGGATGCATAGATCAGTGCATGAAATTACAAAGAGGGGGAGGAAGACATGGAGAAAGTACGAAATTTTGGGATTCGAACCAGGACCACGACAAAGCTTCAAACCTACGAGCTCTTCCTGGCGCGAACAGCAAGCCCAAAGATTCGGCTTCCCAAAACCATTTGATTTGCCAGAGAGACAAAGTAAGTTAGATCTGGGAAAGCCACTGGAAGTGAACACTATTGTTGGAGATGGAAAACTGTTTAAAATAGGGCCATCAGTTTAGAAATTTGTGGAACGCAAAATCATCACGAGCAAGTCAGAGCTTTAATTGTGGATTTCAAAGTTAGAAAATTACACAAAGTTTGCTTGTTACGTTGGGGAGGATGTTGGGGGGTATGTCGCAAGGAACAATCTGGAACTGAACACCTGGGGTTCAGACGCAGAAATCTATGCAGCAGCAACATTGCTTCAAACTACCATTGTCGTGTATACAGCTGTGAGTGCCACCACTAGACAATGGATACCGCATATGCCACTGTTCTCAATTCGTGGAGTTGAGATCAGCCAGGACAGGGTGTATTTTGCGAAACCTTTGCGGTCATTTTGAACGGGTAGTTAGTGTACAGTGAAGTGCTGTTCATGGCATTCTGCATCTGAACTCCAACAAGTAAAGTAAACCACTCGAGATTGTATTAGATGGGGAAACATGGTGCTCTTTGCATGAGCCCATGTGTTTGCTTTTTTTTCATGTCAATTCACTTCAAAAGCTTCCAAATTTAGGATTGATTAATAAGAATATTTGGTTATGATTTTAGTACATGGGTGCAACAGTTCGCTTGCACCTGGAATCATGCCATGTTGGCAACATATTTCTGTATGAAAGCTTTTTAACTATTTAAATACGTTCATGTTATTATCCAGGTTCTGCATTGCCCTGACATAGCCAAAACCATGTTTGCATAGTAACAGTTCGACTTGTACTGTCCAGTTGTGTGTGTGTGTGTGTGTGTGTGTGTGTGTGTGGTGTGTGTGTGTGGGGTGTGTGTTGTGTGTGTTATTTTACCACATTGTTTCGTATGTGTTAATGTTGTGATTTGGGTGTATATTTTCTATTTTTCACAAGAAAATGTAGTTTGTTTTGCTCTTTTAAAGATTTTCTTTTGCTTCTTAGATGGGACCTTTGGTTGGTTTTTTTGAAAACTCAACAAACATACTACGGTATTGCACACCAACCTTTCTGGGATTGCATTCCTTCTTAAAACTGGAAAGGCAGAGGATCAAATTACCACTTTCCGCGGTCACTGAGGAGAAACTACCAATTTCAAAATATCGGTAAATGACCAGAGTTATATGTTAGTGAGTTTCCCTCCCTATTGGAGGATATAAGCTTGCTGAAGGGGTCATTTGAGAAGCATTATATTTATTTTTTCCCCATTCACCCACTCATCACATACGTTAGTTAGGCAGAATCATCTACCACTGCAGATATGAATGCGTATCTCCCCCTATTTCTTCAATCTAAGACATAAGAGCAAGCTTTGTTTATAATTCAATATTTCTTGCAGTCATTGCAACACCAAGCTGCTCTGTAAGTTGCTGGAACGGTGCGGTACTTATCCTTGGAATTTATTAGTTTGTTGTATTTTAGTCCCTTGCGGATTCATTCCAAGAACTAGCCCTCAGCGCTTGTGTCTTAGAGGATATCGTTTTATATTTTCTATTTTTCACAAGAAAATGTAGTTTGTTTTGCTCTTTTAAAGATTTTCTTTTGCTTCTTAGATGGCACCTTTGGTTGTTTTTTGAAAACTCAACAAACATACTACGGTATTGCACACCAACCTTTTCTGGGATTGCATTCTTTTTAAACTGGAAAGGCAGAGGAGTCAAATTACCACTTTCCCGCGGTCACTGAGGAGAAACCACCAAGTTTCGAAATATCGGTATATGACCAGGAGTTATATGTTTTGTGAGTTTCCCTCCCTATTGGAGGATATAAGCTTGCTGAAGGCTCATTTTGAGAAGCATTTATTTATTTTTCCCCATTCACCCACTCATGCACATACTGTTAGTTAGGCAGAATCATCTACCACTGCAGATATGAATGCGTATCTCCCCCTATTTCTTCAATCTAAGACATAAGAGCAAGCTTTGTTTATAATTCAATATTTCTTGCAGTCATTGCAACACCAAGCTGCTCTGTAAGTTGCTGGAACGGTGCGGTACTTATCCTTGGAATTTATTAGTTTGTTGTATATATATATATATATATATATCCCCCCTCTCACTTAACACTATTATCAATCCACCTTAACCAGAACCATCACTAATATATCATACCACTCCACTAAACCAGCTACACAACCTACAAACCCTATCGCTTCACTACACCCCCCCCATCCCTCCTTTTCCTCTCCCATATTCCCCTCTGTCATGTCTGTCTGGCGGCCATTTATTTTCTCAACACATGGACAGATAAGTCACTCTTCTTTCTTTGTTGTGCTGTCCTAAATGTTAAAATTGATTTTTTTTCTCCTCGCGAAGACCCAAGAGGTCGAATGCATTGTGTCTTGTCCTGTTCTTTGTTTGCCAATGTCCTTGGCGGTAACTAACCCCCTCTCTTTCTAAATTTTGTTTAATTAGAATTATTTAGAGCCTATCGTAAGGAGGAAGAGTTACGTGCCTTCCCTCTGTATGCTCTGAATGTTCAAGGTCACCACTATGGTAAGTCTAGTGAACAGTTTGTTCACCCTCCCAAAGTATCTAGTGACTACTCTTAGCTCTAAATACTGACTACTCTGGCTGGCGCACGCGCTGATATTCTCACGTAGCTCCTGCCTGCTTACGATAGGCTCTAAATAATTCAAATTAAACTTCACCTTCTACGTAAGTCAAGTTTAATTTTTCAATTAAACAAGGCATTTTATCACACAAATTTAAACATTCTCAACGCATGCAAGTTACCTAGGTGAATCACTCCTTCTTTACTTCTTCTTCTTCCTAAAATACTGTTCACTCAAAAACGAGTAGTGTCACCAGCGCGCATGTTAAAAAGTAAAATAAAATAACATAAAATAGTGCGACTCAGACTGTTGGCCCCTGGAGCAAATTTGGCAACAAGGGGTTGCACTCGATATTCAAGAAGTTAAAAGCAATGACCAAATTCAGGCCCAGGTAACAGTAAAATATCTGGGGAAGTTAAAATAGAAAATCGTCAATATGCAGATCTCAAAACTGTCGTAATCAATTTTTTTTTTTAAATGAGATTGCATTTGTGGCAATCTTGATGGCACCCGCAGTGAGTTCCACAGCCGTACCGAACTAGGATAAATTTTGAATGATTTGTACAGATAATGTTGTAATTCTTTGACGACAAAAGACAAACTAACGTAAACAGTGCTGGACGTCGATGATATCTTAATGGAATAAGTTTTTGTCGCAGATCTGCCAGAACAGGACATAAGAATACAAAATGAAGTTCATCTTCCCTACCAGATTTACACAATGGACACAACAAATCCTTTTCTGTACGGATATTATATCGTTGACGATGTACAGCAATATCCGATACACCAAACCGGAATGGTGTTAGTTCAGACCTGATAAATCTAGTCAAGTTCACAGACAGATAAGCTTCTGCTTCTACTAACTGATTACTTTTCAGCAATCTAAATAATGAAAATCGTTCGCTGTGTTGAATATGGCTATCCCCGTCCTGCCATCTGCAATCTATTGTTCGTTGCTTGAAACAAGCCAAGAAACTGCTGACACAGCCAACCCCTTGTTCTAACCATACAAACGAAAAACCATAATTACATAAACATTTACGAATGCCTGACGCCCAAGTAGTTGTCCCTCTTATATCCAGGTCAAACAATGTTTTATAAGCTTTGGCTGGCAGTCTATGTTGCCCCATACGTAACAGTTTAAGCCAGTATCTTACACATTTTATAAATGAATTCAAATAAATAGGGAATCTACCAAGTTCTCCAAACGTCATATATGATGTGTGTGTGTGTGTGTGTGTGTGTGGTGTGTTGTGTGTGTGTGTGTGTGTGTGTGTGTGTGTGTGTTCGTTTGTACTTTTGTTTAACGTCTGCCCACTTTGAGTGATATTAGAAGTGAATGAAAGAAGAGAGGGACTGACTGACTGAATGTTTAAATGAATAAGCCTATGTGTTGTCTAAGCATGAATGTAGGCCTTTGTATGTTAGTATGTACGTGTATTATCTGTATATGTGTCTAAACTGAACAATAAACAGATCAATAATCTTAAATACAACAATTAGTGGGGAAAACAACAACAACAACAACAAAAACTAACATATAGCAAGAAAACAAAAACCCTTCACTATATTAAACAAGATGAGTTAGCTCAAAACTACCTAAATAAAACGACAAAAAAGCAGAAGAGCACCCAAAACAAAATAAAAACCCCAATCGGACTATGTATTAAGTACCCCTACTTTCGATCGGCAGAGAATGATTCAAAAGTAGATCTTTCTTGCAAGGTTTCCTTCCCCCCCCCCCCCCCCCCCCCCCCCCCCCCCCCGAAAAGAAAGGCGTATTCGATCGCAATGATGTTGGGAAGAAAGTAGTCAACTTGTGACAATTGAACAAAATGTGGTTCAGTGCTATCTCTTTACCACAAATACAATTAATATTTACTAAACTTTGTTTCCAAAGCATTTAGATTTAATCGAATTACAAGCGAAGGTATTTGTCCTAGAATAATAAACCGGAAGACAGCCTTTTTCTTAATACAAGGTGTATTGGAAAAGCTTCCCATTGGTTGGATGAAATCGCGGTAGACGTATCAACATTTGTTTGAGCTCTCTTCCGTGAAGTCGATTCAAGGGTACGATAACATTCTACTACTGACAGTTTTATTTTCAACTCAGAGAATGTCCCTGCTTTTTTAGCACCTTTTTTGCAGCCCTGTCAGCCAATTCATTTCCAAGTATACCAGTATGCGAAGGAATCCAGCAAAATTCTATTATAATGCCTTTAGACACCAGACAGTATAAAAGATATTTAATTTCAAACACAAGGTCGGGTCCTGTCGATATATTAGAGGAGTCGAGGGCAAGTAGGACTGATTTTGAATCTACAAAGAAAACTATATGAGCGATGTTAACGGAAGATCTGTTAGAAATTCCATTGCCATCATAATAGCTACTTATTCGGCTGTGAATATAGATAAATTGCTACCCAGAAAGAACGGTCTTTGAGTTTTAAGGGCAGGAAAAACAAATGCTGCACCAACATTTCCATCATCTAAAACGGAACCATCAGTAAACGCCTGAAAATGATTTCAATATTTTTCGTTTTCATGTGATTTTACTAAATTTGTGATGATATTAATATTTACCCTTTTTTGATATCAGTATAACCAGTATCAAGAATAGGTTTTGGTATCTCTCATGATGGAACAGATGAAGAAGATGTTTTTTTAGCCACTTCTTTTTACCTATTTTTGAACATTTAATTAAACCAGAAGTATATGTAGCTATTGTTTCTTGCGATTTAATCGTGATTGCCCTTTTTGGAAAGTCAGTGTCCGATTTAATTTTAAAGTCTTCTTGAATGTAATTATCACCAGAACTCGATTTTATGACAAATTTTCATGCTGCTAGTTCACGATAATCAAGGGGCAAAATTCCAGCTTCTCTATATGTCTTTGCATTTGAGGCATGAATAGGGATACCGAGAGCAAATTTAATGGCTTTGCAATCCAAACTTTGTAACTTTTTAGAAGAAAGTTTGGAGCGCTAAAGTACACTTCTAGACCATATGTAAGTAGATGGGGTAGAATTTTTGAATCCATTCCCCAGTGTAGTCGGCTTATGATCTTTAGTAAATTCAAACTTGTCCTAACCTTTGTTAATATGTATTCAAAAATAAATGAATATTCCAAGATAATTTTGGAGTGAAGAAAACTCCTAAAAAATTTAGTACTTTGTTTATATTCTAAAGGTTCTTCTAGAAGTTTGAAAATCGGTAAATTTTCTGGATTGCTTCCTGCATTAAACAACATCATATTTGTTTTTTCAGTGGACACAGACAGCCCATTTTCTCATATATAGTTCCCTATGCTACCTAAATCTCTTTGATATAGTCTTCTAACATAATTCTGTGCTCTTTGTGAGGTTGACTTTTTCAGAGTTACTTCCATCCAGCGTGTGCGTGTGTGCGTGTGTGTGTGTCCCTTCATCACTTTGTCTGACTCGTCCTTACTATTTCTCCATTGTTTCTGATTAAACGCATTTCTTTCCTGAACTATGAGACCAAAATCAAACTATTTTGGTAGTCCTTCTTGAGAGTTTGATCTTGACTTCGCCAGTTACCAGCCTCTGCTTCATAATGAACCATTCACATTTTGCGAGCAGGAATTGTCCCCCCGAAAAGACCCAATGTCAAATCGAATCTCCTAGGTGGTAATTATGTGCCCGTAAAAGGCACATGTCGATGTCGTGAATATGCATGTACTGGAAGAGATATGCCTTCACATTTAGAAATGTTGGTGAGCTTTAGCCCTGGCATTCTAGACCATCTTTGACTGAGCATATGTGTCGAGTGTCTTTATTACCCATAAATGTGTCTGATCATCTTCCTATGTCCACCTGGCCCATTCCAAGTTAGGTAAATAACAAAATGGGAACCATCGATTGTGTTGTGTTTGCATGTACCAGTATGTAATTGGTTTACGTAGTGTGCCGTTCGTGCGCCTCTTCGCGAGGACCCTAACTTGAAGGTCATATAAAAGACAGACGAACTCTGTAGTGTGGCTGGATCCTGTTCTCAACTGAAAATATTGGGTCAAAGAAAGAGACAGAGGTGCAGGTTGCGTGTAATGTCGGATGAATTAAAGTCTGAATAATGGACTGCTGTTAACAGGATCGCCAGAGACCATGGGCTGAATGTGGCTGTGCATGGGGGAGGCCTGTGAACTGTGTGGAAGTAACGGACCTAGGAGGGCATCAACAAGCACCGAAAACAGGGTACAACGAAAATTCAGCGCAACAGGCCAAGGTAATTGCTTTCGTGCCATTTGGAAAAGGGAGTGAAGAGAATGAAGGCCAGATAAAGGGGACAGGTGATGAGAAACGGAAGAGCACGAACCTGTCCCTGACCACCGTCTGTCATGTTCTGCTCACATGGAAGATGCTGACAGAAGTCTTCATCACATCCATTGGGACAATCCTCTCTAAAATTACAGACAAGACTGTAAGGCACGAACTCCCCGGGTATGTCACAATGAAAGTACGGCTGTGTCAGTCCCCGGGACATACTGCAAGCCGCCCTGTACCATGTCTCCGTGTTCCCCAGTTCCCTGCATCGGCTCTCGAAATCACAGGCCAGCAGCTCATGAGTCAGATGCTGCATTGGACATTCTTCAAGATGAACACCTGCCATGGTCGTGTTGCTGGGGACAGGGAGTGTGACAGGTGTTCTGCTGTGATGATGATCTGGAAAGGTTGGAAGTTCACAGATTGCGCCGTGGAGCCGATCTTGCAAAAATAGTCAGGAACATGTCATAGTTGACGTCCCAACACACGCACATATACATTGAAGACAGCATTTCTTTACCCAGAAAGAGAACTAAACCACCACTCTCCCAACGTAAAGTTCGAAAATACCTGTAAGAAATGTTGAACAACTGAGCCATGGTTAAAGAACACACACACACACACACACACACACACACACACACACCACACACACACACACACACACACACACACACACACACACACACACACACAACAAACACAAATGCCACCACGATCTTTCGGCCCCTCCCATTCCCCTTTCTTTACACGTGTGAGCGCACATACACGGACACACACACAGACACACAGACAGACAGACAATCAGACAGACAGACAGACACACACACACACACACACACACACACACACACACACACACACACACACACACACACACACACACATACATACACATACACACACACAGAGGCGCACACGCATGCTTCCCAGCACCACCGCGGCAATTACTACTACTTGCCACCATCCTATCCGCAAACCCCTCCTCCCGCCCCCGCTCCCCTCCTATCATAAGAAAAGCAATGGCAAAAGAATAAACAACGAAAAAATTACGAAATCCCCCCCCCCCCTTCTCTCTCTCTCTCTTCTCTCTCTCTCTCTCTCTCTCATCTTTTTTCTCTTACCACTGATTTTTTCCCCACATTCTTCTTCTTTTTTTGTACATTTCACTCACAAATAAGACCTTATTGATCGCTGGAAAAAACAACTTGGCCATTTGGAAAAGATGTTTAGGGTTATAGCAAAAAGTATAACATCAATGCAGAGTCTTTGGAATTCTGTCGCAACATCATGCAAAATGCAAAAAAAGAAAGGTCGAATTTGGGTTCAAAATTATGTTTTGCATTCAATCAGTTGAAAAAATCAGTCCAGGTGGTTTCACAGCTGATGATTTTGTGTGTGTGTGTGTGTGGTGTGTGTGTGGTGTGTGTGTGTGTGTGTGTGGTTGGTGTGTGCGCGCGCGCGGGCGCGCGCACTTATGTGTATGCATGTGTATGTGCTTGTGCGTGTGTGTGTGTGTGTGTGTGTGTGTGTGTGTGTGTGTGTGTGTTGGTGTGTGTGTGTGGTGTGTGTGTGTGTGTGTGTGTGTGTGCGTGCGTGCACGCGCGCGCGCCCGAGCACGCACTTACGTGAGTCGTGTGTTGTGTGTGTGTGTGTGTGTGTGTGTGTGTGTGTGTGTGTGTGTGTGTCTGTGCGTGCGTGCGTGCGTGCATGCCGTGCGTGCGTGTGAGCATGTGTGTGTGTGTGTGTGTGTGTTGTTTTGGTGGTGTGTGTGTGTGTGTGTGTGTTTTTGGGGAATGGGAAAAATGTTTCGTTTAATCTTATGTGTGTGTTGTGTGTGTTTTGGGTGTGTGTGTGTTTTGTGTGTGGTGTGTGTGGGGGGTGTGGTGCGTGCGTTGCGTGCGTTGCGTGCGTGCTTTGCGGGAGTGTGTTTTGGGTGTGTGTGGTGTGTGTGCTTTGTGAGCAAATGCGCGCGGCGGGGCCCCAACCCCACTTATGGGTGTGCGTGTGTATGTGGTTTGTGTGGGGGTGTGTGTGTGTGTGGGGTTGTGGTGTGTGTTGTGTGTTGGGGTTTTTGTGTTTTTTTGGTGCTTGCGTGCTTTGCTTTGGGGCGTTGGTTGGTAAAATGTGTGGTGTGGTGTTGTGTGTGTGTGGTGTGGTGTGTTTTGTTTTGTGTGTGATGTGGGGTGTGTGTGTGTTGTTTTTTTTTTTTTTATTTTTTTGTTTTTGTTTTGTTGTCGTTCGTCTTTTTGTTGTGTGGGGTGCGTGCGTGCGTGCGTGCCCCGCGCGCGCCTGCGTCCCGTGCGTGCGTTGCTGTTTTGGTTCGTGTGTGTGTGTGTGTTTTGTGTGTGGGGTGTTGGTGGGGTTTTTGTTTTGTGTGTGTGTGTGTTTTTTCTTTCTTTTAAGTTTTTCCCACAAAACGTGAATTGGGACGGGGAAAAAAAAACCCTTTCCCGAAAGGTGAGAGGGGGAAAGAAGAGGTATTTTGTTAAAGGCTTGGGGCCACGACAGTATGTGTGCAGTGCGTATGAAAGTATGTGTGCATGTGGTGTGGCTGTGTGTGTGTTTTTAGGGCGAGTTGTTTGTTTTACCTTTGTGTGTGCTATATGAATAATAAGGGTACTTACAAAAAAAATTTTTAAATTTTTCAAATAGGTTTAAAAGGGGAAAAAAAGGGCAAAAATTTTAACAAAAAAATTTGGGCAAATTGGGCCCCAGAAACTTAAACCTTTTCATTTCCTTGTCACTTTTGAGCTTTGAACTTTTTTCCCATTTTCCACCCCAATATACCCCCAAACCCCCCCCGCCCCCCCCAAAAAGGAAAACCCTATAAATATTTCCCCAATGGAGTGCGCCCCAAGCAAAAAAAAAAAACATAGGGTTAGAGCTGGGGGAACTCAAAGATGGCCTTGGCACTATTTTCCCTCAAACTGGAAATTTTTTTTTTTTTCATTTCTTGAAATGTAAAAAATATGTTTACGTGTTATTTTTTTTTTCTTTAACATACTATGTTTTTAAAAAGATTTTTTTTTTAAAAGCATCAAGTTTCCCCCTTTTTCATCTTTAAAAGTAATTTTTTTTTTAAAAACTAAAAACCCATTTTTTGAATGTTTTTAATTATCAAATAATAATGATTTTGATTGTCATGTTCTTCATTCTATCTTTAAAAGTTTTCAAAAATTTATTTTTTAAAACCTAAATTGAAAGGGGCTCATGTACCTTTAAGGGTGGTTTTTAAGATTTCAGAACCAAGTTTAAATTTTTGTCCACGTTAGCTGTCCGGGTCTCTTTATCGTTGAAATTTAAAAAGGGGAACAGTGTAAAGGGAAATCCAAAAAAAAGGTTGTTGGGTCCCTTTCCTTAAATAAGATATGGATCAAACGTTATTAAATTAAATCATTTCAGGCCAAAGTTTTAAAATTAAAAATTTTTTATTCCCTAAAAGGATGATTTTGAATTTTACAAAAAAACAAAAAGCTTGAAATATTTTTTTGGGGGAAAATTTTTTAAAAAGGAAATTTCCCAAAAGCCATGAGTATTGCTGTTAATTCAGCGGGAAAATATGGATATGTTAAAACCAAATTTGAAAAAAGGGATTTCTCCCCCCTCAAGTCAGGGATTAAGACTGAAAAAAAACCTGTTTGTTTTACCAAAAACATAAACCCATCGTGTTTTTTTTTAATTGGTTGGGTGTTTTTCTGGCCATAGGACATTAGTTTTAATTTGGGTTTGCATATTGATTTTTCTTCTTTTTTGATTTTGGGTTTGTAAATCAATATAAAAAATGGGCTTTTTTAATTTCCCCGGGGGGGTGGAAAAAGGAAAAAGATGGTCTGGGGAAAAATTTTTCTTTTTCAAAAAAACCCAGATCGAAAAATTATTTTTAAAGTATAAGTTGCTTTTTTAAATTTGAGAAGTTATAGACTTTGCTCTTTTGGGAAAAAAAAATGTGTGTTTTTTTTGCGTATTTTTAAAAGAAAAAAATTTACAAATGTTAAAATTTATAATATTAGGGGGAAATTTTCCCGGAGTTATGATATTTAGTGACGAGGATGGGGGTGCACGGGAAACCCCAAGGGTAATTTAACCCCTTAAAATTCAATATTTTGCAGTTTTTGTAATAAATATTTAGGCGGGGTTTGAAAAATTATTTCGGGAAAAGTTTTTTTTGATTTTCCATTAAAGTTTTAAATAGGGTAATAATTTGTAGGGGAAATCTTCCCCCCACTTTTCTTTAGAAATGATTTTCAGAAAGTTTAATGTTTTTCCTTTTTTAATTTAAATATTGATATAAAAATTTCCCATGAAAAAAATTTGTATTAAAAAAAACCTTGGGAAATTTTTTTTTTGGTAAGGGTTTTTAAAGAGGAGTATTCACCAATGTGAAAAAGGCATACTTTTGGGTTAGATCACTTTTAAAAAAGAACCCAAAAATTTTTTTTTTTTCGGTTGCAGACTTAATCCATTTAGCTTCTTATAACCCACCATCTTATTTAGTTCTCCTTGATAGTTCTTTTTTGCGAATTTTATATCTCGCTGTGAAGTTTTTTTTTTTAACGTTAACCCACCCACATGTTAAAATATCCATTTTGGGACAAGAAAAACCCTTTTTTTTAAATAATTTGTTTGGAGATCTTTCATTAAAAACGAGAAAAAGAAGTGGCCTAATACTGACCCTTGAGGGTTTCCCCATTAAAAAGTGTTCTATTTGTGGAAATTTTTTTCCCTACTTGTTCTTATTACCCTATTTTGAAAACATTGCTTTAGGGGTTTTAAAAATTTTTCCCTGTTAAGCCAATGTTTTTTGAGTTTATTAAAAAGTTTGAAAATGCCCCTTGGTCTTTAAGCCTTATTTTTACCCAAAAAAGGTAGAAAGAACCTTTTTCGCTAGAAAAAACTGTTTCTTTATTTTTGTTGATAATTGGGGCACTAAAATTTCTTTTATTTGGATCGCCCTTTCTGGAAACCAGTTTTGATTGATTGGTATGATTTTTTATTTTTCGAAAGTAATGTAAAAGGGCTATTAAAAACATTCTTTTTAAAAAGTTTACTTACATGTAAAAGTTAAGGGCAAGGGGTTTCTAAAATTTTTTTAGGACCCTTTGTTTTTTTTCCCTTTTGCTTATGAATTGGACAAAAATGATGTTTCCTTTTTTGGGGCCATAACACCATTGCCCCAAAACACGTACTAAATTTTTTTTAAGAAAAACTCTAAAAAATTTGTTCGGCAAACTTTTTAAAATTTTTTTTAGTTATTGTTCTAAAAATTTAAGGAGATTTTCTTAAGGGTATGGTTAAGGGTTTTTTTTAAATTTTTGGTTTGTTATAGGAGCATTAATATTGTTATTTTGTTGCTTTTTCATTCATCATGCGCTTCACTACCTTTTCTTTCTTTGATATTTGGTAAAGTATTTTTAAAGACCTTCAGGAGCGGTTTTCCTTGAAAAATATTTTTCCCAAAGGCTTCGGCTTTCTCATCAGCATAGGAAGATTTTTTATCTATTGTTATGGGTACTGTGGATGTAACCCCTTTTTTCATAGCTTTCGGGTTCCTCCCACACTTTCCCAAATTTTTTTTATGATTTTTAACTTCAGAGTTACAAAATTTTCCCAATGCTGCAGCTTTGCCATCTATGTCATCTTTACTTTTTTTTTATTCCTTTTTCATTTCTTTAGGGACTACTTGCTGCTCTTTTTTCAATAAAACTTGAAACTTTCTTTTTTCTTTTCATTTGGGAGTTTCACATTTGTGTTCCAAATATATTTCCATTATGTTTTTTGGACTTTGGTTTTTTTTTCGGGATCGACTTGTCAGCTGCTGCTAAAATATATTTACAAAAAGCAGTTTTATTTGGGCATTCCCTTTTCAAATTTGTTTAGAAAAACTAAAGGCTATGTTGTTAAAATTGGTTTGAAAAAAGGGCCAATTGTTTTTTGTAAAATTTTTTTTGAATAAAATCTTTGAGATGTCCCGTTCTTTAAAATGTCATTTAACGAATTATTTTTGGAAATTTTATTGATCCCCGTGGATTTTCTCCTGTTTCCCACATTGAGTTTAAATACAAAAAAATGGGAGTAAAGGTTAAATCAATTTGGGTGAGGGGTTAGTTTTGGGCTATTTCTGGGCGGTTTTAAAATTTTCCCTTATTTAGCAAATATAGATTAGAATCAGCTTGTTATTAAAAATCTATTATTTGTAATTTTAAAAGGCCATGGTCCAAAAAAAGGAACTTTTGCATTAAAATTTCCCCCAAAGACCCATTTTTTTCTTTTTGGGCTTGGGAAACCCCCTTTTGGCCCTTTGTTTCGCATATCAGGGCCTTTTGGGAAGGGAAATGAAACAAGTTCTAATTTAAAGAAAAAGTAAATTTGACCCCTTGTGCCCCAGCAAAGAAGCAGAAGGGTGTTATTGGTTTCTGGTGGGGTTCTTTTGCAAAAATCCCCGGCCCTTTTAGGCCCTAGATAGCGTTTGTTTTTCGGTCCCCACAGTTTCATAAACTGGGGGGTTTAATTGGGTTCCGGTAAATTTTGGTTTGGTTATCGCTGTTGAATTTAGTGATTGTAATTAAAAAAACATGAAAAATTTTTATTCAAGATATTGTTCAAGTGTGATATATTTTTTGTTTTGGGGGCGGGAAGGGTTCCCTTGGAGAAATTATTTGTTGGTCTCTTTTTTGTTGTCAATTTTTAAAAAATTTTATATAAAAAGTGAAGTGACCCGAGAAATTCCCTTCTAAAGGGATATAAAAGGTAAGGACAGCCCCGATTCCCCTTTAAAACGAAAAAAAAAATTTCGAAAAAGAAAAGCAAAAAAATAAACTTAAATTTGTTTTTCAGTAAAAAAAATTTTAAATTGTACCCTTAAAAAGTGAGGTGGGGTATTTTAAAATGGGTCCCCTACATGACTTGGGTTTAGTCAAAATGAGTCTTGAGGGAAGATGCTTCCCCGAAAAAATTAGGAGCATTTTATACGGTTCCCCCAAGGGTTTTTGGGCGCCCGTTCAGCATCGGAAAGGGGCCCCAAAAGCCTGGGGTGGGGGAGGTAGGCGGCGAGATGGCCTTTTTTGGGCTTTTTCCCAAAAGGGGTCTCGTAGATGCGGCAAGGTTAGCTGCCAGGATCGATGATCCCCGGTGGTTGGATGATCCGTCTCTCCCGGAGTCATAGAAGTTTTGGTGGTACGAAAAGGGAAAAAATTTTTTCAGCCGCAGTTTTGTTCTTACAAAACTAAAAAGGGGATTTTAACAATTATTTTTGCAACCAATTCAGGAAACTTTAAATTTCAGGGGGGTTGGGGGCCCGCTCCAACAATGTGTGAGGTGGGTTTTTTCACTTTGTTTGTTTGGGTTTCTTTTGTAAAACTTTGTGACTGGGTTTTTGCGTTTTTGCGTTTTAAATCATTGGTTTCCAAAAATGAATTTTCTATAGCGTCTGGGATTTTGAGGGGCGTTTGTTGAATAAGGTTTTTGAAGACTCAGTTTTTTGTGTGGGGTAGGGTTTCTGTCGTTTGGAAGAAAAACCCCTAGGAACGGCCTAGTTTTTAATTTTTTACCCTTTCAGTTTGGAATGAGAGTTCGTTAAATGAGGAAAGTCATTGTTCTTTTCGGGTTGGGGGTCTTTGGTGCCCTTTTTTCTTTTCGCCCTATTTGCCTTTATGACGTCCGGGTTTTCTTTTTTGTTCCCAAAAGTTCCTTTTTTTATTTGTTTGGGCCCCCTTTACACCCCTTTTGCTTCCCCCATTAATTGGATGGGGATGGAGATGGGGATGTAGGAGTGGGTCTTGGGTGTTTTTACATATGATTTAAGGCCAAGGGGGAATGTTTTCGGTTCGTTTGTGTGATAGTGTGGAAAGGGGTTTACTGGTCTAGCCTTTTGGGGGGCCTTGGTTTTTTTTCTTGCTTTTTATCTTTTAAAAAAGCACTTTTAGGGGGCGAAAACTATCACAAAAGTTTTAAAATCTTTTTTTGAAAAATTTAAGGAAACCCCGCTGGGATCACCCTAGGTGTGTTTGTGTCGCTGGAGAAGATGTGTTTGGTTACGGTGTCGGAAAAGATCAGAAGCGGCCCGCTGAGGGGGAAGTGGCCCGGGATGCTTTTCCGGCACCCTTTTTTTCCCCGACATCCCCCGTTCTGAGCCCCTTTTTGTCTGTGCGTTGTCATCGCGTTCAAAGGGCTCGTTTCCCCGTCGTTTTTCCCCGGGGTCTTTTAGTTTATTGTAGCGGATGGGGCAATAAAAAAGTTCACGTAGTGAAAAAGTCGTTTGCACTCTCCGCTTTTTTGGGCGTTTTTGGGGTTGTGTGGTGTGTGTGTGCAGGGAATTGTGTGTGTTTTGTTGTGTGGGGTATGTTGTGTGGGTGGTGTGTGTGTGTGTGTGTGGTTTTGTGTGGGTGTGTGTGTGGGGGGGGTGTGTGTGAAAGTATTTGGTGTTTGCGAAAAACACGCGCGCGCGCGTATGTGTGTGTGTGTGTGTGTGTGTGTGGTGTGGGTGTGTTGGGGGGTGGGGTGTGTGTTTTGTGTTGTGTGGTTTTGTGTGTGGGGTGTGTGTGGGGGGTGGTGTGTGTGTGGGGTTGGAATGTTGGAATGAGATAATGTTTTTATGTAAGATCTTGCAAGGGAAGGGGTTTTTAAGTGGGGAAGGTTTTTTTTGTTTTTTTTTTTTTTTTTTTCCCATTGAGAGGCGAATTAAGTGGGTCAAAAGGACTCGGGTTAAAGGGAAGCCAAAGACTCCCCCGTCAAAGGGACGTGCGTAGCCCTTTCTTTTAAGAGTTATTATAATCCTGTGGTAGGGGGGTTTTTTCAGCCCACCCAAAAAGCACAGGGATATTGAAAGGAAAAAAGGGGTCCTTTATTTTCAAAAGTTGAAGGGGTTAAGAATAAATAAAAAACCCCTGACCCTTTAGGTTGATTTAAATTTGAAGGAACTGAATCGTACATGCAGCAGGCAATAGTCTACCAAAGGCAACCTTTTCATCTACTAGACTCAAACTCAGTAAAGACTCTATGGCATCTATTTTTTCTCGCATAGTTTTGCAGAGAAGGCTCAGCTTGCTGTAACTGGATCAGTTCTCTCTGGTTACTTCTGGAATTTTTGTGGACTTGCTGATGCTTCTTGGACTGTGTGCGAGGTGTCACTGCACAGGTGTGTGGCCACAGAGGACCAGGATCATCAGTTGCCAGGGCACCTTCAATGTTGCCGGTGATGACGTCATGAGGAAGTTTGAGCAAGTACAAAGCATTTCCCTTCCAAACAAAGAGCGGTACAGACAGTTCAATGTCAGCTGTGGGTGCTGCCTCAACATGTCCATGGATGTATCGTAGGTAGCCATTCTTGCCAGTAAACTGGTTTGTTTGTTTGTTTGTTTGTTTGCCAGTAAACTTCTTGTGTTGTTGTTGTTGTTGTTGTTGTTGTTGTTGTTGTTGTTGTTTGTCAGGAACAAGGTCCTTCTTAACGATGACTCCACTGCACCCTGTATCTCTGAACACCTGTGCTTCCTTATCATCATAATGCCCCTTCATGATATGCATGGCACTCAGATCACGCTTGGCATGGTTTGCGAAGGCACATTGCACCACGTTCTAATGCTCTTCAGGGCTGTCACGGGCTTCACGTGAGGTAGATCGCCATCGCTCTGCGACGGGTGTCTCTCCTGACTCCTTTCCCTGATGGCAACATTGGTAGATGTTAGGCTTCTTTTATTTCCACCATGGCGCTGGTCTTTCCGGTCTTCATGACTGAAGTGTGGAGGGCTGCAGTTAACTGAATACTTGGGCAGTCTGCATTCAGCAGCCTTGTGACCCAAGCGCCCGCAGTTGAAGTTCTTCAATGGTGGGGTTGATATACTTGGAACCTGGACTGGTCGTATCCGGTCTGCAGACGGTTTTGATCTAGTGTCAAGGGTCCGGTTGTGAGACTCCAGGAACCTCTGAGTAGCTTTAGTCAGGGATTTCTGGCTCTGGTCTTTCTCTTGTAGAAGGTGAGATGTGACGTCTTTAGGACAGGATTTTACAAATTGTTCTTCCAGGACCAGATATGACAAACCATCGCAGTCTCTCTTTCCTCCAGCAAACTCCAGCCATCTCTCTAGATTGTTTTGAATCCTGGTTAGGAATTGAGCAGGACTTTCGTTCTTTGCTGGCCAAATAGACCAGAAGCGTTTCCGGAAGACTCGTTCAGAACAAAACAAAACAAAACAAACAAACAAACAAAAAAATAATAACTTCAAACAAGTTTAGTCTGCAGTATTTCATATGCATTTGCTTCTTCTCGGATAGTTCTGAGTATATCTCAAGGGTGTGACCAGTAAAAAGGACAATTATGTTGGTAGCTCATCTCTCGTTTGGCCATCTCATTGCTTCAGAATGGCGTTCAAAACGTTCCAGATAACTGTCGAGGTTGTTTGTCCCATCTACAAAAGCTAGGAGACGTGGTCTCTTGGCAACTTCAGCTTCTGACTGGGGAATGCGCTCGCCATTTTGATCTTTCACTTCTACCATACGTAATTCAAATTCTATTTGTGTCCCTTTCTCTTGATGTTCTATTTCAAGTCTTCTCCATTCCCTGTCAGCAGCTCGTTCTTCTCTTTCTCTGTCTTGCTGTGTCTTTTCCTGTTTTCACGTTCTTCTTCTTATAGCGTTCTGTTCTCTTCACGTTCTTCCTGTCTTTTCCTGTTTTCACGTTCTTCTTCTTATAGCGTTCTGTTCTCTTCACGTTCTTCCTGTCTTTTCCTGTTTTCACGTTCTTCTTCTTATAGCGTTCTGTTCTCTTCACGTTCTTCCTGTCTTTTCCTGTTTTCACGTTCTTCTTCTTATAGCGTTCTGTTCTCTTCATGTTCTTCCTGTATTTTCTTCTCTTCACGTTCTTCTTGCTCTGGTGTTTCTTCCTCTTACGTTCTTCTAGCTCTAGACGTTTCTTCTCGTCAGCTGCCAATTTTATTGTTCTTCTTTCCAGTTCTCTGGCTGCAGTCTTTTCCTCAGCCTCTTGAACGTGTTTCCTGAGTTCATCACCCGCAAGGCCTAGTTCCTTTCCAATTTTCATGTATTCCATGCTTACTCAGACTAATGTCAGCAATCGATCACTGAAACAATTCTTTCATGTGCTCAGTTACAGGCTCCCTTCCGTTTGACTCTCCTAGCTCTGTAGAATCCTAATTGCTCTTGCAGACACAGGCGGCAGTTTCCATCACTTCTCCGGAACTACTCACTGCACTAAACGCTGCCCCCTCCCCTCCCCCTCTGTGTGTACGGAAACACGGCTGAAGACTTTGGTGACCCTGAAAATTTCGATTATTCTCAGA
Source organism: Conus ventricosus (assembly GCA_018398815.1). Taxonomy (NCBI): domain Eukaryota; kingdom Metazoa; phylum Mollusca; class Gastropoda; order Neogastropoda; family Conidae; genus Conus; species Conus ventricosus. The sequence goes on along the minus strand of JAFLJL010001763.1, from coordinate 11,340 downwards.
CGACAACCGATGCAGTACGTGATGGCATTTTGTCGTTGTAGATCTGGACTGGTGCCTTCAAAATCGCAGTTGGTTTAGAACAGGCTAGTGACTTATGTCTCTGGAATAAACACCAGTGTAGCAGGATCCCGGCTTGGCCCCAAAATGTTACACGCTAAAGCCATGACTTCACCAGTACAAGATAAGTGCAGTATTTTAGCTTGTAAGAGTTCGTTGCAGATCCCATGGTAGGTGTACGGCTTGCCGACCACAACATATACCAGGCAGTATTGAAAGGAAGAGTATCCCTTTGTTTACAAACGTTGAAGAATATCGGAACAACAAACAAACAAAAAAATCCATTGACCTTCAGGTCCAATAAGTGGCACAGGAACTCAGTTGTACGTGCAGCAGGCAATATTCTACAAGTGGCAGCTTTTCATCGACTAGAATCAAACTCACTGAAGATTCGGACACCTCTGTCCTCGACGATGACTAGAATTCTTTAAAAAAAATCATCTCTCTCTCTCTCTCTCTCTCTCTCTCTCTCCTCTCTCTCTCTTCTCTCTCCTCTCTCTCTCTCTCTCTCTCTCTCTCTCTCTCTTGGCACAGGTCGCATTCTTTTAAATGTTATCTAGAGAAAATTTTAAAACATACTCGATTATTATTTTTCTAGAATGTTCTGCATATCAGTCATTTTGACAACTGAAATCGTAAGGAGCGTATGCGAATGTAATTCGGTCAGCTTCTACAACATTCTCGAACCTTCAGTAATGTACTAGCAACTTTCGGAATCTGGTGAACATTCTAACATAATTTTGAATATCAATCGATCGAAAACAATACTGAATAATTAGGCATACGTTCACTTTCCAAATGTTTAAAAAAATCAACGATAGCACTACACTGACCGAAAACACAAAGATGTAATTATGACAAGTAAAAGGAGGTTTGCAACTCGCCAAAGTTCTCCTCTCCTGTCTCCCATTTAAATTGTGACAGACACGTCAGCCGAAACTGGAAGCCAGTCTCATTGTGAAATGTTATATGTAAATTAGAGTCACTTATTCTTAATATAATGATTAGAAGAACGAAACGTACCAAGGCTCCCGCTAAACTTTTGATTTTGAAAAAAAAAGCGTTTTGGTTGACTTGGATTTTATGTCGACATACGTGAAATAGCTTTCAATAATGTTGACCATGACATTTGACGGTGTGTAGACGGCTATGAAGTCCACAAGGAAGGTGATATAAACCATTTAGGAGTATATAAGCACACTGGAATATTTTGGTAATGTGTCAGGTTTGTATTTAGATATGGGGAAATCTAATGCCACTGGCTTGTGGAGCAACAGCTTTCT
>JAFLJL010001763.1:0-5000 GCA_018398815.1 Conus ventricosus | reverse complement strand
CAAAAATGGCAACAGTTTTAAGTTCAATATTCCATGAAGACTTTGGTGCCCTTGAATTAACTTGTTCTTGTTCTGGAGCTGCATTAAATCAACTTGTTTTGGCGTTATGTTTTCATTATGAGTTATATTCTGTGATTGTAACTTTAATTTTCTTTGTCTGTTTAACTCTGCTACTCTTTTTCCTGCTGCAACACGCCCAGAATGCTTTAGCTTTTCACTCGTTCTATCTCTACCTGATTCAGTGTTTTCTGATTCAATGTTTCCTGATTCTGCTGATTTTCGGCTCGTTCATTTTGAAGGGAAATAAAATCTATATGATTAAAAGTTATTAATCCCATGATTAATGGCGATTAACAATGTTCCAAAATCTGTAGTATAGATCACATCCTAGAGACATCTAATGACTTTGTTTTAAACTGGATCTTGCGTTAAATCATACGTAAGATCTTGTTCAGAATCAATGGGAGCAAATCTACTGACTAGTTTAGTGTACAAACTAAGAACCGTTTGCCCAACGCTTTCACCATTCTCGACCCCAGCTGCGCTTCATACCTGTTGTGATACTTTAAAAGTCTTGTGGCGACATCTGTTGTATCTGTTCTATGCTGAATTCAGTTCTGAGGAACTGTTTTGTTTTCCCACATGCTGCCAAAGAATACAACCTCTCCTTTTTGGCATAATAGCTTAATCATCAACTTCTTCTTTTGTAAGTCCAAGACTGTGTAGGCCGCTCTGTAGCTCTAGTAGATCATCGCTGTTCATGTTTTTTATTAATATAATTATTTATTTTTTAAAATGAGCACCGAAAAAACTATTACCAACCTTGTATACATTCTGCTGTTATTGGAGGTCTAAGTGTAGGATACTCAATGCTTGGTAAAAGCCTGTTAAAAATAAAACCAGCGGATCTTGGCAAACTAGGCTTTGAGGATTCTGCAAAGCTGATTGCTATTATTGCAGCTTCGTTCGCTACGAAAGATTTTCTAGTTAAGCAAGGAATAATTCCAGAGAATATAAATATGTAAAAAAAAAACATTTATAAAAAATGGCTTCACTCGTAAATGATGATAGGGGCGCTGTGGTGAATGCGCTTGCTTTTAGCGGAAGTAATTACGCATTTAGTAAACTACGGATGACGGCGAGAGAAAAAGACATAACAAAGCTGTGGAGCAACTAGCAAGCTGCACAAGATCACTATGAAAAGCAAGAGAATTGAGCAGTTAGATTTTATTAATAACACACTGAAAAAACAGGGCATGCAGCTTACACATTTAAAGATGTTGATCAAGCAATAAAAGAGTATTATCTTGTAACAGGCAAACCAATCGAGACATTGCCCCCACCAAAATTCAGCAACTTTTATCAACCATCAGAAAAACAAAAGATGCAAGAAATCGCGTTTATTGTCGTTGGTATGACTGTTGTCTATTTTGTTGCGCATAATATTGGCTGAATAAAAAATGAACAAAATCTATTATTCGCCAAAAGGATATTGGAAGGGAATCACGGCAATTAAAAAGCTAAGCCAAGCAGCGGGGGTCAGTGAACAAACAGCAAAGGAATGGTTATCTAAACAAGCGATTTGGCAAATTTATTTACCTGCGCCTAGACGAATACAAGACCACACTTTGTGAACACAATACCGAACAACAACCCATCAAATGGATCTTCTATATTTACCCAATGATACGATTAGACGAAAAAGATTTAAGTACGCACTCAAGTCATTGACATAGCTTCAAGGTACAAAGATGCGGAACCATTAACACAAAAGAGTGCCTCTGCTGTTGCTGTCGCTATACAACTGATATACCAACGAGGTCCTTTAACTTACCCTCGCATGATTCAAGTCGATGATGGAAAAGAATTTAAAGGCCAGTGAATCAATTATTGTTAAAACATAGAGTTACCATTAAAAGAGGCATTCCAGGAGTTCACAGATCACAGGCTTTAGTTGAAAACTTTAACAAACAGTTAGCTGAAAGACTTTTTTCTTACCAGTATCACAGAGAGCTTATTGACAACTCTCGCAACACAGAATGGGTTAGAAGACTGCCCTCATTTTGCGCGCATGAATAATGAAGAATTTAAATTAACAGGGCTAAAAACCAGCACAAGCAATCAAAAAACAAACAATAAATGTTGCTGAAGACTCCAGTACAACCACAAACTATTACCGTTTGGTTTAAAAGTAAGGTACCTTTATTTACCGGGGAAGCAGAAGGGGACACTCGCATCAGGGCAACTGATCCAGTTTGGAGTGTTGATCCATATGAAATAAAAAGAATTGTAAAAATGAATCCGCCCGTGTATTATTTACGAAAACTGACACAACAAAACAACCAGCTCCTCAAAGATCTTTTGTAAAAGAAGAACTGCAGATAATCCACCAGACACAGTTCCGCTTTAATTAATTTACGGTTCTCCAATGTCCATATGCATATGAAAACTCTGGATTAACAAACACACGTTTTGTGTTTGTTCTATCTAATGACTTCTTTGTTACAACCGTTGTGTTGATCTCATGTAGATTAGATCGCAGTTTTACGTTGTCATGATGAAAAGTCTTATTGTCAAACAATGCTTCTTTATAGTTGTCATGCGATATGTTTGACTGCACAACACTGCGAGATATTCCTTTTGCTTTTTTGATAGTTTTCTCCTGGCTCGAAATACTGTACATTTTCGACCTTAAACCAACAAACTCCTTAATCACCTTTCCAGATAATTCATCCTTCATCTTTCCTAAAACCTTCTTATTAGTAATTGAATGCAAAGGCGAATCTTAGGGTAATCAGATGTGTCATACCATCCTGCATGCCCTTTCACTACTTCTATTTCCATGTCTTTATAGATGTCTTCAGTAGGGATATCTATAACAAAACTATCTGTATCTGTGTAAAGTACTCTGGACTTTGGATACAAGGGTTTAAAGTAGTCATAAAGAAATTCTAACATCAAAAGCTTTGATAATTCTAAAAAGTAAACCCAATAAATACACGCTTGTCTAATTTAACTTTCTTTTTTTTCATCATTATGCCAAAAAGCTGATCATGAAATCTTCTGAAGTCCTGATAATTTGGTTTTGAAGTTAGCTTAATTGCTTCGTTCTCTTTGGTGACCAATCTGAGATCTTTGCGCTTGTGCGGATTCTCCATAGTCCTTTCCAAAACAGCTGTTGTTCATCAGCTTGAAAAAGTCTTTTTCTGAAGCATCTGTGGATTTAGTTCTGAGATCAGTGTTCTTCATGATGTATGGTTTCATGAACTGTTCTTGATCAAAAGCAATTATACGATGAACAGCTGTCAACTTCAAACCGTGTCTTAAATAAAATTGTAGAAGTCTGTAATGACAGACATAATTTTTTTGCCTCGAAGGTTGGGCACAAGTTTAGGCGGCTCTGTTTTTGCCATCTTTAGGCTTTCTGCTGCTAATGGATAGTCATTATGCAAGTCATGGAGTTCATGAAGATATTCTAAGTCAACTTCTAGAATGAACCCATGCTGTTGATCTGGCGTTAAACTGCTCAACCACTTTAATGCCTTTTGAATATTTTTCGGATCGCCGCCTGTGTACATTTTAAAGTTGCGTAATGGAAGCGATTGCGCCATAGCCCAACCATACAGATTGTTTGCGTCTAAATACATGAGATAGTTAGACCTTTTACTTGGATCATAATCATCTAGGTATTTGTTGTTTGCTTTACAGTAATGATGCGACGCCATACTAATTCCTCCACGCAATCCGTTTTCAATCATCTGAATCATTGGTAAATCTGACAATAAATCAATATGTACTCCAGTAAACTTTAAGAAAGCATCCCAACTCATCCTGGGCGCAGAAATGTAATGCGCGGGATCTAGGCTATAATGTTTCATGCAGGTCTTCCTATAATTTTCAAAGACGTCCGCCAACAAACATACATCAGCCATCAAGTAGGAGTCATGATAGTCTCCCATCGTTTTACACTCTAACTTCTGCCACGCATCTTGAGCATGCTGGTAATCAGAATCACTGATGTCCTTTCCTCTAAGACTAGAAAAGAACGCGCCTTTAGGGGAAGTGTGTCTTCGTCAAACCTTTCCCAACTGTTCATGTACTCATAAGGGTAAACACCCTTTCTAACGAGAGTTGGGTCAAAATATTCTTCCGTTATTGGGCAGGACTTTAAGGACATAGCCAGTGACTCTAATGAACCCATCATGTGCTGCATAGAGTCATAAAAAGACATGTTATTTAAAGTGAAACACATGTACTTTTCTGATGACTGTGCAATGCATGACACCCTGAAGGCATCGCCCACTGCTTTCATTATAAGATGAGAGTCGTAACCCCGCAAGTTATGAAAGAATACAGGCAGCTTCCATGTCTTTGGTTCAAACTTTAGTTGAAGATTGCAGTTGTTGTGCGCTGCTCCTCTGAACTTCCCACTAATGTGATCATGGTCTCTTACTTTGGATTCGCCGCATCTGATGAGAGGCCTAAACCACAAATCCAACAGTGAGTGGCTGAGTCATACTGTTGTTGATCTTCAGGCGTCATCATGATTTCAGATAAATTCAGATTATTAGAACAATCATTACGCACTTGCTGCATGCGCTGTAAAAATCTTCTAGCCGCATCTGTCCTCTGTATAATTCTGGCGTTGAATGAGCGCCATCCGACCTAACAATAATGAAGGCAAATGAACAAATCTGATGACTACTCATTAAGACTGTTTTTCGAAGTTTTTGTGGCGCTGGCCCTTCATAAGGAACAATGAGTGATTCGAAGTCTGCACAAACAATGTATGGAGAATTTTGCATCCGTTTCCAGTTCTTAAAACTAACTTTAGATCCAGGTGGGGGCGTAATTAGTTCTGTATTACAGTCAACTGGGCCGATACAATGTTTTATATGTTCACTCGCGGCTTGAACAGATGGATTCTTGTTACTTCTACAGAATTCTGTTTATTTTTTTGCTTGGTATGCGTCAATAATCTATCATGTCGTACAATGCGT
>JAFLJL010001762.1:20000-22500 GCA_018398815.1 Conus ventricosus | reverse complement strand
TTTTTTTCTCCTTGTCTCATCTTACGAGCTTCTTCGCGACACCCACTCTCGCCCTCTTCATTCCAGTTTTTTCCCCATCCACAGCCAAATAATCCATGTAGGGTGGGATTTTTTTTTTTTTTTTTTGGTCGCAGCCACAGCACCGCATCCTATGGCAATATTATGAAGTCGTCATGAGGCAACTCAGCAGAAGAGACACTGCACTGCTGTTTAAGTCAGTTCAGCGGTGTTCAGTGGAGCCTTTTTGTTTCGTCTTGCGCAGGACACCACGCTTTAAAAGCTCTTCACTGACAGTACGCACTATTTGCTTAGTTCCAGAGTCATCGTAACTAAAAGCCCTCCGCCTTCATCACCATACACACCTCTCTCCAGAGGGCGCCACAGCCTTCATTCAAAGACAGTTCCCATGAGCCTGCCGAAACCGTCAACATGAAGTTGATGGGGTTAGTGATCAGAACCTCTGGCGGCGCCCTGTCATTATAATAATAATAATAATAATATGGGGATTTATATAGCGCCTTCCACGGCACAAGGCGCTTTACAAAGGCAGAAAAAATACAAATTGCAAATGTAGAGAAAATGCATTGAAAAAACGGCTCAGAAAATGAAAAACAAAGGCTCTCTTCCATTTTCTCCCACGCGCACACACACTCTCACGCACAGACACACAATACACAAGAGCAGCAACAAGCACAAACTATTAAGCGATTCACAAAAACAACAAGAGCCAATCAACTATCTGGTAATGACTGTCTTCTTAGTATTGTTTGAAAAGGTGGGTTTTCAGGGGGTTTTGAAGGAAGAAAGGTTTGAGAATGTCTTAAGTCATAGGGGAGTTTATTCCAGAGTTTGGGCTGCGTATGAGAAAGCTCGTTCGCCATGCTGTTACGATGGGGACGGTAACTGGGGAAGCGGAAGGTCCTGGTGTCGGTGGAGGAGCGGAGCGTTCGTGATGGGACATATACTTGAAGGAGATCGGAAAGATAGGCAGGGGCATCGCAGTGAAAATCTTGAAGCAAAGACAACAACATTTGTATTTAATTCTTTCTTCAACGGGGGAGCCAGTGCAACTTTTTCAGGAGAGGGATGCAGGGTTGGGTCCTAGGAGATTTGCAAATGAGACGGGCTGCAGAGTTCTGTACACATTGAAGGGGTTGGATGACAGTTGAGGGACAGCAAAGAGAACACAGTTGCAGTATTCTAGCCTTGAGAGGATGTAGGATGAAACGAGAGTTTTTGTGGCGTCTTCAGTGAGATAGGGTCGAATAGCAGCAATTCGTTTAAGTTCTATGTAAGCTAACTGACAAGTTTTGTGACCATGCTGTTTCATTGAGAGGTCACTATCAAGGGAACACCAAGGTCGCGAACAGTGTTTGAAAATTCAATGGTGCTGGAACCTAATGTCAAAGAAGAGGGAGCAGATCAGGGCCATGATGTGACTGCTTTGAAAACCGGATGGCTTCAGTCTTCTCACAGTTTAATTTAAGCTTATTTGCTGACATCCAGGTCTCATATCAGAAGTACAAGATTGAAGAGTAGAAACAGGGGTGAGTAGTCGTCGATGACAGAGGAATGGAGCAGCTGAGTATCATCCGCAAACATTTCGTGTGAAACGGAATGGCCGTGGATGACATTAGACAATGGAGTGGTGTACAAAATAAAGAGGACAGGTCCCAGCACGGATCCTGAGGTACGCCAAACTGGAGGTTAGATTCATCAGAACGGTGGTCACCTACTTGAATGAACTGTTTCCTGTCTAGAAGATAAGAACGAAACCAATTTAAAGCTGTTTCCCTGATGCCACATGTGTATTTCAAACGAGAGAGAAATTTCATGGTCTATGGTGTCAAAGGCTGCCGAAAGATCTAGCAAAGAAGGACAGAAATTTTGTTTTCGTCTAAGAATTTAGAATATCATTGAGAATACGAAGGATGGTGGTCTCCGTGCTGTGCCCAGGGCGATAGGCTGACTGATGTGGTGTGAGGAGGTTGTTTGAGGCCAGATGGTCAGAGAGCTGTTGAAGAATGACTTTCTCAAGAATTTTGGATAGGAAAGGAAGATTTGAGATGGGTCTGTAATTTTTAAGAACGTTGGGATCAAGACTGCTTTTTCTTGAGTAGAGGTTTAACAAGGGCGGTCTTAAAGTCAGTGGGAACTGTGCCAGAAGACAGAGACTCGTTAAGAATTTTGGTGATGGTAGGAAGGAGAGAGTCAAGGTGTTCAAAGAGGAGTGGGGTGGGAATGGGTCAAGGTCACAGGATGTTTCGCAGACTGTGTGATGATTTTACGAACAGTCTGCTCAGACACTGGCAAGAACTCGCAGAGTGTGGTACGTTAAAAACAACAGACTGATCTGAAGTATCTGAGGATGGGGAGAAAGCGTTTCGAATTGTCTGAATTTTGTGAGCGAAAAACTGAGAAAACAAACCAGGAAGCTGTGACGGCTCATGAGTGGACGGCATTACAACACTTGCAGCCTTACCCAACATGCTAGTGACAG
>JAFLJL010001761.1:60963-65963 GCA_018398815.1 Conus ventricosus | reverse complement strand
CATTTTGGAAGATATCTTAATCATGTATGCGAGATACTATAATATACACCCATCATTTACCTGTCCTAAGTATATTTTGTTAGAGACTGGTTTCCTGAAAACCGAATCGTTGAAAACTAAACATATGTATATGAGTACAGTCGTAACACTCCATCTTATTCTTCTTTATTTTTCTTTTGTATTTATTTATCTATTACTTTTTTTAGGGGGGAGGGAGGGGAGGGGATCGCATGGCTAGGGTTAGTACAGAATGCTTCTTATTCAACGGGCTAGCAGAACTGAGCTTTCTCACGTTTGGTGTGTGACACATCAGTCACTTTACCATAGATATGATAACTGAAAAAGCTAGAGCAATAAAGAAATCGGACTATTGATGTAAATCATATACCATGTGTCTTGATGAATTTTTTCCTTTACTATGTTTGTACCGATATGTGTATGGTTGTATTTGGTGGGTGTGTTTTTGTACGTCTACGAAATCATTGTGAATACTTGATTAAAAAGAAAGATGTTATGTACCATACTACAATCCAGATATTATGCTTTGAGATTTCTGTTACCTTTTCTTTCGTTGCTGTTCGTGGCGTGAATTGCTTTTTTTTTTCTTTATTTGCATATCAGAAACTATATAAATAAATTACTGCAAAAAGTATCATATGTGCCTGCTACCTCCACCACTACTACCACCACCGCCAAAACAATAGAGTAAGTTATTTTAAGGAAAAGTATCTTCTATCCCCACTACCACCTCTACTGCTACCATCACCAACGCCACCACCACCAACACCACACACCATACAACACAATCGACGATACGTCTAACATGGCGCTGACGTTCTATAAATTGATGAGGCGGTCATCACATGGCCAGGTTATTTGGGAGGGTGGGGGAAGTATCTTATCTCCCCGCCACCACCGTCACCACCACCACCACCACCACCACCACCACCACCACAGCCACCCACAGCCCATCGCAACGGCGACAACACTAACACGGTGCTGAACGTTTGCAAATTGATGAAGCGATCATCGTACTGCCATCACCATCACTACCATTACCATGTCCGCCGCCATGGCTATCTTCCCTGACAGCAACATCAAGAACGATTTCCTGACGACGAGTAATGTACGTACATAAGAGGCCATGATCTACCACCACATCGGTTGAACACACACACACACACACACACACACACACACACACACACACACCGCGCGCGCGCGCGCGCGCGCGCGCGCGCGCGCATGCACGCACGCACGCACGCACGCACGCACACACACACACACACACACACACACACACACACACACACGTTGTTGTTGTTTTTTTTTATTTCAGCAGTAACAAAAAACAAGTGGATTTTGTTAATTTTATCACTAAAAACAAGAAATATCAGCGTCACACAGAAGTACACATCTTTCATTGCTCGATGAAACGTGCTCGAACGTGACCGAGTTAAATGTCGTTAATAACGCATGAAGCAGTCACCACGTTTTTCTCCAAATGGGACAGCTACAGATGGAGCAGAATCACTGAGCCCTAACATCACAGTCCATTGACTTAAGTGGTCATGTCCAATCATCACCACCAAGGGGCCTGGTAGCTCAGAGGCTTAGAACAACCGAGCTTCCAGTGAAGTGTTGTGAGTTCAAATCGCGATGGCGCCCTACTTTAAAAACACAAATTGCCGTTTATGCTGCCAGTCTTCACGTGTGGTCATTCTGATGATAAAGTGTAGTGTAAAATGGATCCCCCCCTCCCCCACCTCCCCCGCTCTGTTGAAACGGCTATTCCTGTTTGCTGTACCACCGCTGATGGGTGTGACGCCATTCCTGAATATGACTAATGCCATCACCAACATATGGCAAAACCAGATGTTTCAACGCAGACATTACAACAATGGGTGATGCGTGGATTGACAGAATCCTGAACAGATTTATAAACAACAGATCGACAGACAGACAGACAGACAGAGACAGAGAGAAACAGAGAGACAGACAGAGACAGACAGACAGGTATAAATATACATATTAGTAGAACAAGGTGAGAGAGAGACAGACAGACAGAAGACAGACAAACAAACAAACAGACAGACAGACATGGACACATAATGGTGGACCCTTTAATATCCGAAGGTGGGTGGTGTGAAATAGCATTGGTCTTGGTATGTTTTTAATACCAAACAGCTTGGAGAGAGAGAGAGAGAGAGAGAGAGAGAGAGAGAGAGAGAGAGAGAGAGAGACAGAGAGAGAGAGAGACAGAGAGACAGACAGACAGACAGACAGACAACAGACAGGCAGACAGACAGAGAGAAAGAGACAGACAGACAGACAAACAGACAGACAGAGAACATGGCAAACCGTAAATCGTCACTTCAGGGCATCAGAAAAGCACATTCATACCAGTATTTATGACGCCATTTACAAATAATAAGAAAACTAGAACAGAAACAGGCAAATATTGGTTTAACAGTTGGGGTCACGAGTGGCGTTCTTAGCAGCATGCATGGGATCAGCAGAAGTATCGTAAAACACGCAGAACAAGAGCAAGAACAACAACTACAACAACGACAACGACGACAACGACGACAACAACAACAACAGCGAGACCAGTTCGATCTCAACCAGAAGTATGTGCATTGCATCATCAAGATCTCATCAACCAGTCCGAACAGAGCCGAAATTGGCAAGCATCGCCACTCTGCGGACATAACGACGACCGTGGAAATGGTGCTGATGTGGCCATGGCAGAATTAGAGCGGCATTGATGACGCAATCACGGAAGCCGTTCATATCGTAACCCCCGGTAGAGTGGAATGGGAAGGATGGTTGTTCCGTATTTAAACTGCCGCAAAAAGGGGACACACTTGATTGGAATAGTCCCGTGATTCAGACCGATTCCCACGGGCACACGGCTGAGGTATCTCCGAGACTTGCTCAATGGTTGAGGAAGTTACGTGTTGAAATAGTAACAAACTGAAGAGAAAGTCAGAAATATTAGGGAAGTTTGTTCTATGGTCAGAATTGTGTTGTTGTTGTTGTTTGTTGTTGTTGTTGTTGTTGTTTGTTGTTTGTGTGTGTGTGTGTGTGTGTGTGTGTGTGTGTGTGTGTGTGTGTGTGTGTGTGTGTGTGTGTGTGGCGCGCGCGCGCGCGCGTGCGCGCGCGCGCGTGCGTGTGTATGTCTGTGTCTGTGTCTCTGTGTGTATGTGTTTTGGATTTTTTGTTTGTTTGTTTTGTTTTTAGAACATTTATAAAACATGTGTTATTAAAAAAAAGACAAAAATAAAACTGTGTAGGAGAGGAAGAGAAAGTGGGGAAGGGACCTCCGGTTTAATATTTCAAACTCTTCCATACCACGTGAAAATATATTGTAGAATGAGTGATGACTCTCCCACGTACCCACCCCACACCCCCTTCTTTCCACCGATTCAGCGCTTCAACTTCTTTGTTCAGAGTGAATTGACAGTGATGGTATGAGGGAGGATATCATATTCCAAACAAAATGTTCATGAAATAAATAAGAAGACATATTACAAAAAAACTATAGATCCCCCCCCCCCCCCCTCATTGCTGTTACACTGTTCCTCCATTAGTCTCAGCTGAGGTGAGTTCGGTTCAGATTATTGTGAGAAATCAATTTCAAGCATTCAAAGTACGTTGGCCTTTATCTTTTTTTAAAATGTTATCTCTCTGGCTTATGAATAGAAAGAAACAGAAAGACAAAAAAAAAAAGAAAAGAAAAGGTTTAGTTGCCTTTAAACTCTGCAGAAAAAATGGGCTGACCATTACACATCCACTGTGGTATTAGTTTACTTCTTTAAGGGAGAAGGAGTCTGAATATTGAGTCAACACACACATACACGCGCGCACGCATGCGCGTGCATACACACACACACACACACACACACACACACACACACACACACACACACACCCACACACACCACGCACGCACGCACGCACGCACGCACGCACGCACGCACGCACGCACGCACGCACCCACGCACGCACGCACGCACACACACACACACACACACACACACACACACACATACACACACACACACACACACACACACACACACACACACACACACAAGCGTGCACGTATGCCCGCACACGTGCAAACATATACATATAAATACAAACACATGCGCCTGTGGAAACACACACACACACACACACACACACACACACACACTGACTGACTGACTGACTGAAACCATTTACTGTCAGATTAACATAGTGTTGTACTGACATTTTAAAAAGAAAAACCTTAATAAATTATTGAGATAACGAAAATAATACAAAATAACATCTGAAAGACATAAAAGTTATAAAGGAAAATTAACAGGGAAACATTTAACATTTGTAAGTAACATAATAAATATAAAAATAAATTGTAACAATAAAGCAAATTACATCTTAACTGTACTGAAAATCAAATCTCTCTCTCTCTCTCTCTCTCTCTCTCTCTCTCTCTCTCTCTCTCTCTCTTCTCTCTCTCTCTCGCTCTCTCATTTAAAAAAATGAGAGAGAGAGAGAGAGAGCACTGTCGAATGTACCTGATATATTGATAGAACTGCACAGAACGAGCAGGCCTATGGGAATACAGTGAATGATTTAGCCATTAGGTGGCTCATCTCACCGTCCACGCCATACATGATTGACGATCGTAGCAGACAAAGGGAACTGGGAATGAAACCACACACACATGGACAAAAAAAAAACAACAGGCATGCGTAAGCATGAGCGCGTTCGTTCTCTCTCTCTCTCTCTCTCCTCTCACTCCTCTCTCTCCTCTCTCTCTCTCTCTCTCTCTCTCTCTCTCTCACTCACACACACACACACACACACACACACACACACACACACACTGACTGACTGAAACCAATTATTGTCAGATTAACTCAAGGTTGTACTGACATTTAAGAAAACATATGAACAGAATATGAACGTTTTTCATTCAAAGCAAAGAAAATAACACACAAAATACGGCG
>JAFLJL010001761.1:51591-59963 GCA_018398815.1 Conus ventricosus | reverse complement strand
CTCTCTCTCTCTCTCTCCTCTCATCATGATCCCTAAGATACACAAGACGTACCGACCACGAAACAAGGCAAAACAGATAAATTTATGAAAACATATGGTACTCCTAATGTTCTCTCCCCAGTAACAATTCTTCTCTTTTCTTCAAGGCGTAGAAGACATACATCGCAACAGAGCGAATTACGTCCCTTTTCTCATTTTGCAGGAAAAACTTCAACAATGGTCCGTGTACATTTGTTACATATTTCATGATATACTTATTTCTTAAATCTTGATATGATGGACATTCCAGCAAAAAGTGTATTATATCTTCAGTTTTGACACAAAAAGGGCAGCTTATTGAGTTATTTTTGTACCTGTCGTGGACTTTTATATCACTGATTCCTAGTCGAAACCTTACAAGAGCTTTTCGAAACTTTGGGATTGTGATATCTGCAAGATACTTTTCAGGCTGTAGTAATGATTTAAACAAACGATATGTAGAATACCTGTCACTATTTGACAGCTTGGTGTTCCACTCTTGCTGATAGCAATCAATCATTCGTTGTTTTAATTCCTGTAGAAACAGCTTTTCGTGACCAACTCCACCGTTAAGCCAGACAAAAAAAACCATGTGAATCAAGACAATGTTTTATAGACTTTACCCAGTTTGAATGCATGTTAGAATGTCTTGTGGATTGCAACATTTTTGAGTTTTCCATTTCGTATGCTTGTTTTAGTATTCTTTCAATTGGTAACTTTTGCAGTTTAAAACCAATAACGCATTGCTTTCATGGCACTATCAATATATAAAGGGTACCTGCCTAATTCACCGTACACCATAATGTTCGGGGTTTTTGGACTTACGTTCAAAAAGCGCTTGCAATGCAAACAAATGTGGTAACTCTACAGCATGAAAGCGAGAAAGGCCCCAGATTTCAGCAGCATACAAAAGCATGGTTTAACTTGTGCGTCAAATAATCTGAAAAAGACTTGTCTATCCATACTTCCCAGGCTCCACAATGTCTTCAAAATCTCAACAATCTTGTTTTTTTGCTCTACCAACAAATTCCTCAAGTGCAAAATCAAACGACAGTTTAGTGGTCAGAGTGAATCCTAGATATTTATAACTATTTACGATGTCAATAACTTTTCCCTGGTAAAACCACTTTTCCGATTTTGCTAAATGTCCCCCTTTTCTAAAAATCATAACTTTAGTTTTCCTTAAGTTCACTTTTAGCCCTAGAGAGGTTGACACTTTTTCTAAATGCTTAATCTGGTTTTGAAGTCCAGCAGGAGTTGACAAGATCAAGCAAATGTCATCAGCAAACAACAACAAAAATATTTCTGGTAAACCCGGCAAAAACTGAAATCCATGTTTCCCATGTTAATAATAATAATAATGAATGCTTATATAGCGCATATTCTCGGCTAGAGGCCAAGCTCTAAGCGCTTTACAATCAACACTCGTTTACACAACGGGCTGCCTACCTGGGTAGTGCCGACTGAAGAGCTGCCAGCTGGCGCTTCATTCAGTCGTTTCCCGAGTCATCCAGTCAGTATCGTTCACTCATTTTCCTTACTTCCTTCATTCTTTCCATTTCTCACACAGGGTGCATGCTATGTGTAACGTGTCATCCATACCAACGGCCAAACTGGCCTACTCTTCCGAAAGTCGGTGATGGGATTTACGTGTGTGTAAGATGTTGTGCGTGCGTTCACACACGGAACCTCGGTTTATAGTCTCATTCGAAGGACTGTTGTGTAACTTGTTCAGCAACTTCAGTGATCAGCAGGGAAAAAATCAGGGGAGACAACATACAGCCCTGTTTCACCCCGGCGGGGCATGTGTGTGTGTGTGTGTGTGTGTGTGTGTGTGGTTTGCGCGCGCGCAGTTGTAAGTAGGAGCGAAATTGTATGTGCGAGCTGTGCGAGTTTGGGAGAGTGTTACATATGGGTGTGATTTTGTATGTATCTTTCGGTATTCTCAGTTTACGATTACATATTGGTGTGAGCACGTTTGTAAATGTGCGTGATCAGTAAAATGTCACAGCGTCAGTGTGTGTGTTTTCATTTTTGTTTCTTGACCTCATTGCAAATAGGTCGGTGGCCTTTGCAGTTAAAATTTTCCGAGTTCCGAGTTCTCTCTCTCTCTCTCTCTCTCTCTCCTCTCTCTCTCTCTCTCCCCTCTCTTTCATAAACTTTTGCATCATGTACGTTTCTTTATTATTTGATAAAATGTTACTCAACTGTTCCAGTCGCTGTTTTATAGTATCTAAGTGTCATGTTCGGACCCTCTCCCCCTGGTCCCTCCCCATCCTACTTACCGTCCACTTTCCCCCTCTTTAAACTCCGCTCACCTCGCACTCCCTGACCTCCCACCCCCCCTAATTCAAAACGAACGGTTTCCCTCTCTCTGTCTCTTTCAGTCGATGTCTCTCTGTCTGTCTTCCTCTCTGCTTTGCTCTGTCAGTTAGTCTGTCTGTCTGTCGGTCTGTCTTTTCTGTCTCTCTCTCCTCTCTCTCTTTTTCCTCTCTCCTAAACTCCTCTCTCTCTCTCTCTCTCTGAAATCACCCATCATTTCAGCCCCAGTCTGTCTTTTTCTGCCCTGTCTGTCTGTATTTTCTGTCTCGTCTGGGTTTCATCAGTCTGTTTTCCCTGTCGTCTGTCTGTCTCTCTCTTTCCTTTTCTCTCTTTCCTCACTTCCCCCTCCTTACAACACACACACAACACACACACACAACCCCCCACACCAAAACCCCAAAACACACAAAACACACACACAAACACCATTATAAACCAATTTTTTTTAATTTAAAAGTTTTAAATTTGTACTGGCAAACACACAGATACACAAAAACCATCGCCCCGCGCTCGCCGCACGCAGGGATGCCCGCATGCCCCGCACGCGCGCGAAAAACACAAACACACACACACCTACACACACACTTTCCCAAACACACACAAACACACACACCACACACACACACACACACACCTTACAAAACCAAATTTTTTTCCCCTTAGATTAAGTCTTAATTGTACTGACAAACACACAAAAGCAAAACAAACAAAAACCCGCGCGGGGCCGCGGACTTGCGCGCGAAAAACACACAAAACACACACACACACACGCAAAAACACACACCCCACACACCGCGCGCGCGCAACACGCACCACGCAAAACCATACTCACTCACTCACCACTCCCCAAAAAACCCTTTAAACATAAATGGGGCCTGGGGTAAATCTTAAAATCCAAGACAAAACAATGGGGGTACTAAAAATTTTAAAAACCTTTAGTTTCATAACTAAATCAGGGTAAACTCACACCACAATAACTTTATCGCAAAAGCAAAGTAAACAAAAAAATAATTTTTAGGCCCCTGTGTTTCATAAGACGTCCCTGTGCTTACACGAAGTGAGAGCGAAAAATATTAAATGGACAATTCAACTCCAAAAGGGGAAACAAAAATCCTCACACAACGCTATCACATTATCAGCATGAACCGGGGGGGAAAAAGGGAGGTGGGGCGAAGGGGGAATGGGGGGTTTAAAAAGAACTTCCCAAAATAACCCCTCCCAGTAAAACGAGACAAAAAAACCACACTTAAAAAAAAAAGCTTGGCCCCCAAATGGAAGGAAAAGGGAAAGGGCCCGACAAAAAGGGTTTTGAAGGGGGGGAGGGGGAAAAAAGATAAAAAGGTTTCAAACCCCAAGGTGCAGATGGGACCCCCGAGAAGAACTTACTTCAACTGCCAACAAACCACTGGGAGCAACCCCGCCCACCTTTAACGCTTTTTGCTGTGTTCGCGTAGGGTGCAGGCACCCGCAAAAGGGATTCCATTTAAAACTCCAAAAGGAAAATTATTTTCTTTCCCGCAATACCAAATTTTTAATGGGCCCCCTGGGTGTGAAAACAAATGAACCCCAGGGGAAACGTTCCCAAAAGGGTGAAAATACCCCCTTGGGAAAAAAAAAAAAACCTCAAGCAACCCCGGTTTTCATCCCCAGCCTCAACGTTGTTGTTCTACTGACAGTTGAATAAAGTACTAACAGCTCCAATACAGCCAAGCTTTAAGGGCCCAGTAAAAAGGAAAAGAGGATGGAGAAAATAAAGGTTACCAGGGCAGAAGTCATTTTTTAAAGATAACTTTCCCCATCATTTTCATACAAAAAAAATCAAAGTCATTTTTTAAAAACAACAAATCATTTTTCATACAAAAAAACTAGAGTCATTTTTTCATAACAACAAAATCATTTTATACAAATAAATCTAAGCAGTTTACAAAAACAACAAACAGAAAAGCAAACCAAAACTTAAAAATTTCCCTAATTTTTTTTTTTAAAAGAAGGCGTTTAAAAATAAACAGAGTTGAAAAATAATAACAATTTAAACTGTCAAAATTACAAAGAAAACAATTAGAAAGGGGAAAAACTAAAGGGAAAAAACAAATTAAAAAAATTTTCGGCATGAAGTACCAAGAGGAAACAATAATTTTTGGGATGAAAGTACCAAACCATATTAAAAAATTTTCGGCATAATTTCACTAAAGCGTAAATAATAATTTTTCGGGTGAAATTTACCAAGAGCGCATTAATAATTCATGATGTACTAAAAGCGTATTAAAAAATTTTCGCAAAGATGTACTAAGAAAAATTAAAAATTTTTGGGGGATTAAATATGTCCCCTATTAAAAAATTTTTTTGGGATGATGTACCAAAAGCCCAAATTTCAATTTTTTGGCATGATTCACTAAGACATATGAAACCCATTTTTCTGAGTAATATTGCCCAGTCAAAAAACCGGAAAATTGGGCCCCAGAGCCCCTTTTTTTGCAACGAAAAATATCTAGTACGGGTTTTTTTTTTGAAAAAAAAAAGCAAAAATTTTTTTTTGATCTTTTCACTCCCAAAGACACGTTTTAAACCCGTTAAACTTTTCTTTCTAACATTCGAAGAATTGAAATAAACGATTTCATTTGCCGACAGACTATGTAACATACACCCAATTTGTACAGGCAGTGAAATGTTATTCAAGAAAACCTCAGATTACAGCAATTAGCAGCAAACCTTTAAACGCCCTCAGATCTGTCTCTGTGGTCCTAAAGGTGCCAGGGTATTTCACGTGATGACTGTAAGCCCAGTTACAATAAAGAGTGGGAACGGAAACTGAACACATATACAAGATGGGGTTTTCGTGTTTAAAAAAGGCAAACGAAACAAAGGAAATTAAAATCCGGTGTGTTAAATTGTCTAGTAAACAGAATGCTAGGAACAAACAACATTAGAATGCACATTTGTAATGAACGACGAAAGTAAAACAGATCAAATTAAACATCTATCCTATATCCCGGTCGTGTAAATTCATGAATTATTTTGGAGCCAGTTGGAAAACCATATACAGAAATGCGTGGAAATACAGAATCTTTTAAAACTTCATGAAAAAATTAGCGTTATTTGGACACGATGGTAGTTTCAAACCGGATAAAATATTTGACATAATTATATTTCATGCCATTTTTTTTTACTCTGTTAATGCAAAATGCGTAGTGCTGTAGTCATGTCATTTTGGAAGATATCTTAATCATTGTATGCGAGATACTATAATATACACCCATCATTTACCTGTCCTAAGTATATTTTGTTAGAGACTGGTTTCCTGAAAACCGAATCGTTGAAAACTAAACATATGTATATGAGTACAGTCGTAACACTCCATCTTATTCTTCTTTATTTTTCTTTTGTATTTATTTATCTATTACTTTTTTTAGGGGGAGGGAGGGGAGGGATCGCATGGCTAGGGTTAGTACAGAATGCTTCTTATTCAACGGCAAGCAGAACTGAGCTTTCTCACGTTTGGTGTGTGACCATCAGTCACTTTACCATAGATATGATAACTGAAAAAGCTAGAGCAATAAAGAAATCGGACTATTGATGTAAATCATATACCAGTGTCTTGATGAATTTTTTCCTTTACTATGTTTGTACCGATATGTGTATGGTTGTATTTTGGTGGGTGTGTTTTGTACGTCTACGAAATCATTGTGAATACTTGATTAAAAAAGAAAGATGTTATGTACCATACTACAATCCAGATATTATGCTTTGAGATTTTCTGTTACCTTTTCTTTCGTTGCTGTTCGTGGCGTGAATTGCTTTTTTTTTTCTTATTTGCAATATCAGAACTATATAAATAAATTACTGCAAAAAGTATCATATGTGCCTGCTACCTCCACCACTACTACCACCACCGCCAAAACAATAGAGTAAGTTATTTTAAGGAAAAGTACTTCTATCCCCACTACCACCTCTACTGCTACCATCACCAACGCCAACCACCACCAACACCACACACCATACAACACAATCGACGATACGTCTAACATGGCGCTGACGTTCTATAAATTGATGAGGCGGTACATCACATGGCCAGGTTATTTGGGAGGGGGGGAAGTATCTTATCTCCCCGCCACCACCGTCACCACCACCACCACCACCACCACCACCACCACCACAGCCACCCACAGCCCATCGCAACGGCGACAACACAAACACGGTGCTGAACGTTTGCAAATTGATGAAGCGATCATCGTACTGCCATCACCATCACTACCATTACCATGTCCGCCGCCATGGCTATCTTCCTGACAGCAACATCAAGAACGATTTCCTGACGACGAGTAATGTACGTACATAAGAGGCCATGATCTACCACCACACGGTTGAACACACACACACACACCACACACACACACACACACACACACACGCGCGCGCGCGCGCGCGCGCGCGCGCGCGCATGCACGCCACGCACGCACGCACGCACGCACACACACACACACACACACACACACACACACACACACGTTGTTGTTGTTTTTTTTTTATTTCAGCAGTAACAAAAAACAAGTGGGTTTTGTTAATTTTATCACTAAAAACAAGAAATATCAGCGTCACACAGAAGTACAACATCTTTCATTGCTCGATGAAACGTGCTCGAACGTGACCGAGTTAAATGTCGTTAATAACGCATGAAGCAGTCACCACGTTTTCTCCAAATGGGACAGCTACAGATGGAGCAGAATCACTGAGCCCTAACATCACAGTCCATTGACTAAGTGGTCATGTCCAATCATCACCCCCAAAGGGGGCCTGGTAGCTCAGAGGCTTAGAACAACCGAGTTTCCCAGTGAAGTGTTGTGAGTTCAAATCGCGATGGCGCCCTACTTTAAAAACACAAATTGCCGTTTATGCTGCCAGTCTTCACGTTGTGGTCATTCTGATGATAAAGTGTAGTGTAAAATGGATCCCCCCCTCCCCCCCCTCCCCCGCTCTGTTGAAAGGCTATTCCTGTTTGCTGTACCACCGCTGATGGGTGTGACGCCATTCCTGAATATGACTAATGCCATCACCAACAAATGGCAAAACCAGATGTTTCAACGCAGACATTACAACAATGGGTGATGCGTGGATTGACAGAATCCTGAACAGATTTATAAACAACAGATCGACAGACAGACAGACAGACAGAGACAGAGAGAAACAGAGAGACAGACAGAGACAGACAGACAGGTATAAATATACATATTAGTAGAACAAGGTGAGAGAGAGACAGACAGACAGAAGACAGACAAACAAACAAACAGACAGACAGACATGGACCATAATGGTGGACCCTTTAATATCCGAAGGTGGGTGGTGTGAAATAGCATTGGTCTTGGTATGTTTTTAATACCAAACAGCTTGGAGAGAGAGAGAGAGAGAGAGAGAGAGAAGAGAGAGAGAGAGAGAGAGAGACAGAGAGAGAGAGAGACAGAGAGACAGACAGACAGACAGACAGACAACAGACAGCAGACAGACAGAGAGAAAGAGACAGACAGACAGACAAACAGACAGACAGAGAACATGGCAAACCGTAAATCGTCACTTCAGGGCATCAGAAAAGCACATTCATACCAGTATTTATGACGCCATTTACAAATAATAAGAAAACTAGAACAGAAACAGGCAAATATTGGTTTAACAGTTGGGGTCACGAGTGGCGTTCTTAGCAGCATGCATGGGATCAGCAGAAGTACGTAAAACACGCAGAACAAGAGCAAGAACAACAACTACAACAACGACAACGACGACAACGACGACAACAACAACAACAGCGAGACCAGTTCGATCTCAACCAGAAGTATGTGCATTGCATCATCAAGATCTCATCAACCAGTCCGAACAGAGCCGAAATTGGCAAGCATCGCCACTCTGCGGACATAACGACGACCGTGAAATGGTGCTGATGTGGCCATGGCAGAATTAGAGCGGCATTGATGACGCAATCACGGAAGCCGTTCATATCGTAACCCCCGGTAGAGTGGAATGGGAAGGATGGTTGTTCCGTATTT
>JAFLJL010001761.1:34091-39091 GCA_018398815.1 Conus ventricosus | reverse complement strand
GAACTTCGCGGTAGCGCCGGACAGAGTACCAGTGGTTGACCTTATCACGAGCTTGGAAACAGCTTGTAGATACACTGGTCCCAACTCTGAAGAAGTGACACACCTACGGTCTGACAGCGTCAGAAAACCTGAAGGAAGCCAAGCTCCCCCAAATTCACTCTCACGGCTGATCAAAGACGTGCTCTGGTGGACTTGAAGAAAGCAGACTCCATAATGATTCTGCCAGCAGACAAGGGCATGCAACAGTTATCATGTCCAAATCCATGTACTACGAGAAGGCGAACAAACTGCTGGAAGACACAGCAACCTATGAACTTCTCAAGAAAGACCGCACAACCAAGTTCTCCAACAAACTGAAAGAGATACTCAAACGCCTCAAAGACACGGGCCAACTAACGTTGGAACAGTACAGGAAACTGTACCCCACCATGATGGATGTAACCAAGTTCTATGGTCTACCTAAGGTGCACAAGAACGATGTCCCCTCTGTCCCATAGTTGCATCCAGAGGTTCCCTCATATATGAGACGGCGAGATTCGTGGCTGACATTCTGGCCCCTCTGTAGGACACAGAGAACACCACATCCACAACAACGCCGACCTAGTGTAGAAACTGAGTAACTACACTCTTTCCCAAGATGAACTCCTTGTGTTATATGACGTCTCGGCACTTTTCACCAGTGTACCAGTGAAAGAGAGCGTGGAAATCATAAGACGCAGGTTACAGAACGACCAAACTCTCCACTAATGCACATCTCTGACAGTGGATGACATCGGCGACATCTTAGCTTGCTGCCTCGCTACCACCTACTTTACCTTCCAAGGCGAGTTCTACCAGCAGAAAGGAGCAGCCATGGGTTCACCAATGAGCCCTATAGTAGCCAACCTCTTCATGGAGGACTTTAGAGAGAAAGCACTGGCCTCATTCTACTCTCCTCTATGCTACTGGGGCTGCTATGTAGACGACACCATGACCATCCTACCCCAACGACTGGTGGAGCAGTTCGCTGAACATCAGAACAACCAACATCCAGCCATCAAACTCACGTGGGAAGTAGAGCAGAATGACTCCATTGCAATGCTGGACACACTCATCACCAGAACAGACGGCGTGCTCTCCTTCGCGGTCTACCGCAAACCGACCCACACAGACCAATACTTGCAGTTCGACAGCCACCAACCTCTGGAACACATACTTGGGGTGATTCGAACTCTCACCCACAGAGCTAATACCATCTGCTCAACTCAAGAGGCACAGCAGAAGGAAAAATACTACCTGAAGGATGTGCTCACTATCTCGGCCTACCCGAAGTGGGCCTGGAACATCCAAGAAAGCAAGAGATCTACCACCTCACCCCAACCACAAGCCAGAAAACCACAAGAGCGCAAGGGACATATCACCATTCCCTACGTTGGAGGTGTAAGTGAAGGTCTGACCAGGAAGATCAGGAAACTAGGGATTGCGGTCCATCCAAGCCCACCAACACCATCCTCAGCCAACTCGTCGCCCCCAAGGACAAAACCAACAAACTCGACAAATCCGGCGTCATCTACAGAATAGACTGCCGTGACTGCAACCAACACTATATCAGAGAAACAGAACGTCCCCTCCAAAAGAGACACACAAAACACAAGAAGGACTCTTCACCAGTCGGAGCACACCTGCACTTTTAGCAACACCAATTTGACACGGACAACGTCAACACCCGAAAACAAGTGGTTCCAGCGAGGGATCAAGGAGGCTATCTCCCCCCCCCCCCCCCCCCCACCCCCACCCCCACCCCCCGGGACCGCTACACCTTGCCCCCGGTGTACGCTTCACTGATCCGATCACGTAACCTGGGTACGTCCCATGGTCGCGTGACCTGAATCGAGTTCACGGAGTCAGCAACTGCATCGCTGAGGAAAATGGCCGGACGGCTGTCGAGAGCTACGAGTGAGTAGTGCATTTTCTTTTGTTAGGAGACTAGGTCTAACTCTAGGTAACAATAATGTCTACCCCCCAACTGTTGAAACTTCGCCAGGAATTACAACAGGTTGTTCAAGGAAAGTTTTGGAGATTAAAAATTTAATTTTGTTTTCTCTCATGTCCGTTGTATTCAGTCTTTTTATAACACTGATGATGCCTAACGATTCAATGATCCATCCATCTTCTTTTAAAGACATTAAAACAAACAAAACAGTGCAAAAACTCATCAGCAGTCTGTCGACAACTAAAACGAAGGCACGAACCCACAGAGCCTGATAAACAGGCTAAACAAGCGAAAGGTTACCGGAAATGTCACGACCCTCTTTCTGTTCGCCACTTGATCTCTTTTTTTTTTTTCCAAACATGTTTCACGGATCGTTTATATGTACTAAATGCAACCCTACCGTCCACATAGTCTCCATCGTTACGGCACGTAAATTTTTTCGTGTGTGTGTGTAAAGGAAATCGAGCGCAGTGTAATTCGTATGGCATTGGAGATTGTTTTTCAATATCTTCGCCAACGGGTTCATGTTTTCATTACCACTCGTTTGTTGACTGGATTCGGTGTGATCAGTATCAGACAAACGGTGTCATCAACATTATGACAAAAAACCCGTTGAACTCAGTTAATTTCGCCCTGCTGAAAGATGAAATACATCACAAGGAAGAATCTATCAAAGACTGGTGTGGGTCCGGTGAATGTAAGTATAACACGTTTACCATTGAACATATACGCTGGAATGTAATATTCTCTATTTAAAGATTGGTATCTTCGGAGTACTGTATTTCCCTGAAATATTAAAACTTTCTAACCATACCAACGTTGATATTTTGTGTTTTCCATTTTCTATTAGATACAGGCGTAAGGGAAATAGCTTTCTCGGTGGTACAAGGTATCATTTCCCATGACGGGAAAAAGGAATACTGCTTTCATTCATGAACTGAACTACAAGGCGATCCAGGATCGGTTATACCCTTTCCGGAGTGCAGCGTTATCTGGCGTGCCGAACTAGTTTGAGATCTGTGCTTATCTAATGATCCGTGATGGGAATGGGGATAATGACAATGATGCAAGGGGGTCACACGGGTATGAGGCTTCGACGCTTCCTCTATGAACCCGCAGGCTCTGAAAGTGCCACAGAATGGGTCTGAATGGGTCTGAGCTCCCCCCCCCCCCCTCCCACCACCACCACCACAATAAGACCGAAAAAGAGCCAAAGGAAGAAAAGAAAAGAAAAGGGAATGTATGTTTGTATTCCGACGACACCCTCATTTTATCCAGCATCTGTTTCACCACAGTACTCATTCAGTGTACCTCAGGTCAGTGTGACAGCACGCAGATCAGTCCACGATGTGTACGTTGCCTACGGTGTGTCATCTCACCTCTAAGATTGGACATAAAAATACCTTCTTTGTTTACGTCAAGATCAAGTCGATAATGCTCATAAAATAAGTAAATGATTCATGGTATCTGACAGAAAGAATGAAGGAGTGAAGGGACAAGATTATGACCGGCGGAAAGATGTCAAATTGCAGTCCGTCATACATCACTCATACATTATGCATCACACGTTTTATACAAGCCCGACCAACATATAAATGCGTTCACGACCTGAGTTTAAATTGTGCCAACGCCTGGCATAAAGTCTGTCATTTTCGGTGCCCATTTTAACGTGTTGTCACTCTGGTGGTAGAATGCAGCTGTAAGGCAAGCCGCCCTTCTCTCCCATTCCCTGGGATAATCAGCAGTCCTATCTGCTGTATGTGAGGGACAATCCCGTTCGTTCGTGGACCACAGGACGTTGGTCCCTGAGTTGCATGGGAAAACGAAACAACGTTGCTACAAAATCACAAGAGATTTCCTTTTGTGACAGTTAACCCTTACAGACAAAATTCGTCTTGTTCGTATTAAAATGGATTTGAAAAGCAAAGAATTTGAATCAGAGATTAAGCTGTTTCAAGTTTGCTTTCCGTCTCTGTCTCTTTTATTTATGGCTGCATAAATACGTGTCGGAATAAACAATTCGCTGAGTACTGTAAGCTTTCGTACGATTGGAACATAAAACAAATTACGTACTCCTGTTGATATCACCTGAGGAGGCAGTGACCGTTAAACTGGACGATGTCTGACAATAGTTTCTGTTTGGATTCTGCTATGATGGTGTAAAGAAAACGCACATGGATTTGTTTCCTGCTTAAGAATGCATGTTGAATAAAAACAAATAACGATCTTAATGAATCAGTTATCACGTCAGTCACTAAATACATTGGTGAACAATACATCCATCAAGTGAGTAATCGGTCTAATCGTTCATCAACCATCTATCACTTAATACACAAGTCAATCAATTAATGCATGGGTAAACATTGTATCAGTCATTTGAGTGATCAATCAATATTAATAAGAATTCATTAACCATCTATAATTCAGTACACAAGTCTATCGCTTAATGCATCACTTGCAACACTGGTATACAATGTATTAATCGACTAGTCACCCAGTCTAGTAATTCACTGACCATCCATCATTCAAAACATCAGTAAGCAACGTATAAATCCGTTATAGAGGTAATCAATCAATCTAAGACTGCATTCAGTTACACATGCATCCGTGATTCATCAGTTGATTAATTAACTGACTGAGCACGCCAGTATCAAGAATTAGACAAGCCTGAATGCGTTTCAAAAAGGCGATTGAAAGAAGCAATAACAATCACCTCTGTTCTCCAATTCAGCTGTGATATAGCCTCCAATGGCATGTGTGCGTGTGTGTGTGTGTGTTGTGTGTGTGTGTGTGTGGTGTGTGTGTGTGTGTGTGTGTGTGTGTGTGTGTGTTCGTTCTTTAATTTAATGTCTATCCACTTTACAGTGATCTTAGACAAAAACAAGAGACAAACGAACAGGCATACAAACAAGTAAAGACAAAACAGAAAACACATGTAAAAGGGGCCGGGTGTGTGTGTTGTTGTTGGGGGTGTGTGTGTGTGTGTGTGTGTGTGTGTGGTGCGTGCGTGGGGGTTTGGGGGGGTTTT
>JAFLJL010001761.1:20000-33091 GCA_018398815.1 Conus ventricosus | reverse complement strand
GATTCCACCGCATGAACTGTTGCTGAAATTGGAGTTCCCATGATCATTCTCCACTCACTGGACCGCAAAGGTGATCAATGGCCCCGATGTGTCTTCACCAGACTGCACAGGAACGTTGTAGAAGCGAAATATCATGTGGCCCCACAAAGGTGAACGGTGCTGCTCCCAGAATTCCTCTGGAACCCATGGACTCACCCTGCCATTCCAGTTCTGATGGCTTCAGTTGCCCAGGAACCAGCTTTCGCTCTGACAATCATCAAGAGCCAGGGTCAGACATTTTCCTCCCTTGGGGCAGACCTGACCGTTCGTGTTTTACACATGGAATGTTCTACGTTGCAGCATCACGAACTGGAAACGCAGAAACACTGACTATACTTGCGCCAAACAGGGAGACCAGAAATGTTGTCTACCCAGAGGCCCTCCAATAGACATGATACATCGTGAAAATGCAATCTTTTCACAGAGTTGTCATGTTCCAGTTGGATTTAACGTCCGTGCCCAAATCAAGGATATGCAGATGGCTGGTCCGTCACATTAGCCTGACACCTGCGGGCCAGGGTGGAATCGGGTGAACCACGGTCATTTTAGCTGGAAACATTCCACGTTAAAATTTCCAAGACCAAGCCGGATTCGAAACCACGACCTTTGGATCATGAGTCCAGCGCCTTATCCACTAGGTTATGGCGGCCCTACAGAGTTGTCATTTTGGAGCACTTCAATCAAGGAATTGTGAATGCATCGGTAAGTTCACAAAGTACAGGCATCCCTCTATGGACTGTGCATCGTATTACGAAAAAAATTCGTGAGGGAAAACAGATTGAGAGGCAAGAAGGGAGTGGGCGTCCGAAGAAATTGGGTGAAGTAGATAGGAAGAGGCTGGGGCAATTGGTTCAGCATGGAAAAAACGAAACAAACCCAAGCTGAATTTTATTGTATTGTCTTTTAAGTGGTGAGAGAGAGGGGTGGCCAGAAAATCATTGTACAGTATACCCGAGCGAAGCCGGGTACACCGGCTAGTATATATATATATGTATGTGTGTATGTACGTATGCATGTATATCGATATTTATCAATCTATCTATCTATCTATCTATCTATCTATCTATCTATCTATCTATCATATATATATATATATATATATATATATATATTTGGGGGGGGGGGGGGGGGGGGGAAGATAGCATTCATATCTGCAGTGGTAGATGATTCTGCCTAACTAACAGTATGTGCCTGAGTGGGTGAATGGGGAAAAAAAAAAATGCTTCTCACAATGAACCCTTCAGCATCACACATTTTTTTTTTCTTTTCCCATTCACCCACTCAGGCACATACTGTTAGTTAGGCAGAATCATCTACCACTGCAGATATGAATGCTTATCTTCCCCTATTTCTTCAATCTAAGACATAAGAGCAAGCTTTGTTTATAATTCAATATTTCTTGCAGTCATTGCAACACCAAGCTGCTCTGTAAGTTGCTGGAATGGTGCTCGGTACTTATCCTTGAAATTTATTAGTTTGTTATATATATATATATATATATATATATATATATATATATATATTATATATATATATATATATATACCAGTTTAATTTTGAGCACTTTTTACGTCCTGAGTGGCTTTTTAACTCTGATTTTATATATATTATATATATATATATATTATATATATATATATATATATATATATATTATATATATATATATATATATATATATATGTATGTATGTATATCGGGTGACGTGATTCACCGATTTCTTCATGGGAATTTGGTGCTAATCATGATCTTGATGCACCAGAAGGTTTTCTATCCACAACATTTAAACAGGTGTAAGGTACGTAATCACACCACTGTCGAAAATCACTCTACAGCGGTTGAAAAAAAGGCATGTGCCCAAATTCATACCCTGGTGAGTAAATCCACATCACCATGTTGCAAAGTCACCCCCACCCCTTCTTTGAAATTCTCAATGTTCAAAACAACGAAATATATCGTTCGAAACACATTGCACCTGGATTTCAGAAAGGGTGAGTGATTTTCGGAAAGCACCTCCACGGTCCTCCCTAGATCATCTACACAACCCTAACCGTGGACCAGAAACACCCCATGATGAGAATATTGGTGTGTGCTCAAACTTACACGCCCTATGTGGAAGGGAAGCTGAAAGGGGCACAGGTCTGTATTCACTCCATGGAGTGTTGCTCAAGTCCAGAACTGCCCCCCACCCCCTCCCCACCTGCTGACTCCCCTCAAATTCAAATGCGATGTGTTTTGTTTAAAACCTTGTGTGTGTTTTTTTCCTTTTTGTGTGTGTGTGTTTAGTTTTGGCTGTTCTGTGAACGTTGGATGTGGGTTCGTTCTGAACAAAGGAAAGATCGGTGTGAAATTTAATTCCTGGGGGAGGATTTAAAGAATGAGCCGTGAGTGACTTCTGGCGTGGAGTGATCACGGACGTCATGACGGTAAATGTAGCGAGGCGTGCACGTCCGTCCCCACCAGTCCTCCTTTATAATACAGCATGGAACACGGCACGCTGGCGGTGCCTTTAGGCGGAGGGTGGGCGATGCTGGCTTAACTCGCTGATGACAGCGCCGCTTTTGACATTCTCTTTGGGAAAAGCAAAAAACCGGTATCAAATATACCGCCAATTGTGCCTATGTCGACATGTGCCCGGCACTTCTTCCATTTCATGGCCGGTAGCACATCAATGAGTTTATAAACATTCGTTAATGAAACAGAATTAGTTTCCTCATTTCTATTTGTTGTTGTTTCAACATATCTCACTGATTTAATCTGATTGAGTTTTTCTCCCTTGTATTTGTTGTTGTTTTCACATTTTCTCGGATTAATTCTGATGAGTTTTTTCCTTGTATTTGTTTTATTTTTCCCACTTCTAGTTTTTGATTTGTTGTCCTTATTTCGTTTACGGTAATGTTCTTCGAATCTATGAAAGCAAAGACAGAGATATGGACCAAACACATAGCGCGCTCGCGCGCGCGGCAACATACACTCACACACACACACACACACACACACACGCAACACTCCACACACACACACACTCACACACACACACACACATGTCGGCTGCCAATCGCTCCACAGTTGTGAATGGACACATTTAAAGACTCGCTAGGCCGTGATTTCATTTACCTTAGTTATTTCCATACATAGTAAACAAACTATTTCTGATCTCACTAAAGATCAAATCCCAAATATTTAAATTCAACAAAGGCTGATTGGGATAGATTTGAAACATGCTTTCTATGTGCAATTGCGAGGAGATGTTGGTTGATGATTTGATACAAGCTACATGTAAATTTGTTGATACTGTTTTGCTGTGAAGCTGAGCTTCAATCCCTAAATGTAATTCCGATAAAACAAGAAATATACAGGAAGTGTTTGGTGGATGTTTCCTGTGAAGAGAAAGAGAACAAAAAATGGAGGATTATAAAATGTATCTAATAAATAACAAACAGATCCAGAAAGATTGCCTGAAAAAAACAAAGCAAAAAAATATCACAGTAATAGACGTGAATGAAACAGCAAATGGAAGAATATTGGTCAATTGTCTGTGCAATATGAGGTTCAAAATCATAAAGATCTCCAGGAAAACTTGGAGAAAAAAATAAAAGAATTGTAAAAATGGATAATAAGTCTATCCTGGGTACCCCTTTAAAATTGGAAAGGATAAATGTAACGAATTTCCTTCCAATTTTGAATAGGATGAAGCATTTGCAGATGCATTTGCAAAAAATTTAGTAACTTCGATGTGAGACTTCAGTAGAACAAAAACAGCTTAGTGAAAAAATGGACGAAAACAGACATATGAAAAAAGTCCCAATATACTATTACTATACAAATGGCTCCTATTACTTTCAGGAATAACAAAAGATGCAATTTCAACCTTGGATCAAAGAAAAAATCTGTGGGACCAGATGCCAATTTTACCAATGAATGAATTAACTTTTTCCAGTTAATATATACACTTTTTCTAAGTTCATTTTTTCAAAAATGTTGTGTTTTGAAAGGATTCAGCTTTCTTATGGATAACAATTTCTGTTACCCATTTCACTTGGAGGGAAAGTCATAATTCTGATGAAAATAATTACAGACCTGTCGCTCTTAATCAATGTGGGAAAATTATGGAAAGAATAATTCTAAAAAG
The DNA here is from genome assembly GCA_018398815.1 of Conus ventricosus. Taxonomy (NCBI): domain Eukaryota; kingdom Metazoa; phylum Mollusca; class Gastropoda; order Neogastropoda; family Conidae; genus Conus; species Conus ventricosus. Next base: position 28,920 of record JAFLJL010001761.1, on the reverse strand, counting down.
CTTGAAAAATTTCTGTGAAAATAAAATGATATTAATACCAATACAACAGCCGGGTTTTAGAAAAGGTATAATCATCAGTTGATCAGTTAGTAAAAATTACACCACAGATTAAACATATCAGTTTTCAGTAGGAAAAAAGTTACTTTCCACTTTTTTGACATTAGAAAGGATTTGACCAAGTTTGGCTTTCTCTAAACTTCTGAACATAAACTAAGATCCATAGGTATTTCAGGTTGTATGTATAAACTATATAAAGGCATTTTTAAGTGAAAGAACTATACAGACCTTTGGTTGGTATTGGCATACTCATATTCAAAGACGTACACAGATGGGGAAACCCACAAGGCGGTGTTTGCCCCAATCCTTGTCAACATTTTTTGATGCAGTGATCTTCCATAAAGTGGTCTCAAAATCAATGCAGAACTTGCACAAGATGCGGATGATTTTGCTTATGGTATGAAAGTTACTCTAAAAAAGCTTACTCGATTAGTTCAATTAACTATATTAAAAGGTTTATCAAAATGAACTAGACAAAATTAGCAATTACATGGATCTTGAAAACGGCTAACCCTTTCACATGAAAAATCGCATATTGGTTCATCTTCAACTATGGGTATGATCCTAAACTTTTCCCATCTTTTCAAAATAAATGGTTGGCCGCTTGAATATAAGAAAGTTTTAAATTCTAGGAGTAAGCCTGACTTCTCTAAATTGAATTGGAACTACCATTTGGAAAATATTCTGTCAAATAGCCAGAAAAGGTTAATAACTTATTAAAATGATAAGTCGACAGGCGATGGGGGAAAAGTAGTAAGGATACTTATTCCATTTAGCAATGCGCTTGTAGAGTTCAAAATTATCTTCATGCTCAGGAATTATTCTTTTCAGCTCCAAATTATTTGTATATCAAAGATGCAAAGGCATTGATAGCAACGCTTATAAAATAGCTCTCGGTGGTACTGTCCATGCCTCAACACTAAAAAACCTAACAGAAATAGGATTTTTGCCTTTTGGCAGACTTTATGAAATTTGCTTTCTCAAAATATATATTAAGGAGTCATTCAATGCAAAAGTCATGTGTATTGAACTGGTTTTTTAATAATTCAGGAATATACCACTTTCCAAAAGCTCCGAGAATAGCACTGAGTTTTGATTCTGTGAAAATCTTTAGGCTCCTTTACGTCCCAATTATTTACAAATGCTGGTGTTGAACCCACAAACAGTTGCTCTTAAACGAGTTACAGTAATGTGCCTCATCTGGGAGCTTAGTAAGGCTTTTTCGATATTTATTATTCGATTTAAGGAAAAGTGATGGGACCATGCTGCCAACTATGTCAAGGCACATATAAACGAAAATTATAATTAACATCTTTAAGATATATCAGACGGTTCTCTACTTGTAAATCAATTATCAGGAGGTGCTGTCTTTCATTATTCCATCATTAAAAATAGAGAACGCGTATCAATTGGGAAAAATTTCTCTGTATTCACAGAGGAGCTGATTGCCATTGTTTTGGCACTGAAACTATCTTCTTAGTTTCCCATATTCGTTATTTCAAATATTATTTTTGTCATTAATAATTCTGGTCTTACAAAGCTTTAAGAATATTCTCTATACAAGAGTGAGAGGAGAAATGTTATCTGAGATATACCTTTTATTTCATTTTTTGTCTTTACGTGGTCTTCTATTGAACTTTTGTTGGATTCCATAACATTTGGTTTAGCAGCAATGGGAAAGGGTTGACGGTTAGCAAAAATGTGATTTGCAGCTAAGGAAAAGAGTTTACAAAATTAAATATTCCTTTATCCTCTGCATGAAAATTATAGACTTTTAGGTAAGCGTCATGGATTCGGTGATAGGAAGACAAAAAAGAGTGCCAAAACATAATAATGGACAACAAGGGGAAATTCTTTAGATGCTTGTAAATTATAAAACGAGGTCTACTCTCAACCAGGAACGATTTTGAGAGTTGTTCTTTAGACTAGACTTGATGCATACAAAACAAAATATTGTAAAAATGTCACTTGTATTTGTGGCCCAAAATATTACACTATTCCAGCTTTTCCTTTGCAGAAATACTCAAAATATTTCATACTGGTTATTATGTTTTATACCCATCAATCGCGTATTTTTGGGAATGTTTTTTGGCGAACGAAGTGAGGTTTAGAAGTTGGTAGGGCAAATTGTTAAGTGTCCTATTGGACATTTACTTTGATTCTCGGGTTATTTGTTCTTATATTTCAATGGTTAAAAATGTTTGGTTTCTTTAAAATTGTTTCTTTTAAGTATTCAAGTCTTAAGCAGTTTTACCGTTATGCCGGCAGATTAGAATGGGGTTAAAAGTGCATGGTCACGTATTGGTATCTCTTATTTGAATTGACTTTGCATGCAAAGATTAGTATTCCACACTACCTCCACACCTCCATACACTTTTAATGACATTTTTAAAACAATACACACATTTTTGCCCCCCCCCCTCCCCTTGCAGCGCGCCACACAACAACACACACACTCACACACTCACACACGCCGCACGCACGCACGCACGCACGCTCGGCACGCACACACACACACCACACACACACACACACACAACACACACACACGGCCCCTTTTACATGGTGTTTTTCTGTTTTGTATTTACGTGTTTGTTATGCCTGTTCGTTTGTCTCTTGTTTTTGTCTAAGATCACTGCTAAAGTGGTTAGACATTAAATTAAAGTACGATACACACACACACAACTCACACACACACTCACCACACACACCACACACCACACAACAACCACACCACCACAAACGCACACATGCCATTGGTGGTATATACACAGCTGATATTGGAGAACAGAGGTGATTTGTTTTTGCTTCTTTCAATCGCCCTTTTTGAAAACGCATCAGGCTTGTCTTAATTCGTGATTTACTGGCGTGCTCAGTCAGTAATTAATCAACGGATGATTCACGGATGCATGTGCTAACTGATGCGTCTTAGATTGATTGATTACCTTTTAACGTTTTTTTACGTTGCTTTCTGATGTTTTTGAATGATGGTATGGTCGTGAATTACTAGAATGGGTGACTTGTCGTTTAATACATTGTATACCGTGTTGCAAGTGATGCATTATGACGATAGACTTGTGTACTGAAATTATAGAGGGTTAATGAATTTCTTTTTAATATTGATTGATCCATTCAATTCGAGGATCAATGTTTAACATGATTAATGATTGACTTGTGTATTAAGGATTAGATGGTTTGTATGAACGAATTAGACCGAATGACTCACTTGAGGATGTATTGTTCACCAATGTATTTAGTGACTGACGTGATAACTGATTATTTAAGTTCGTTTATTTGTTTTATTCTACATGCATTCTTAAGCAGGACACACAAATCATGTGCGTTTTCCTTTACACCATCATAGCAGAATCAAAACAGAAATATTGTCAGACATCGTCCAGTTTAGACGGTCACTGCTCCTCAGGTGATATCAACTGGAGTACGTAATTTGTTTTATGATTCAATCGTTCGAATGCTTACAGAAAATACTCAAGCGAATTGTTATTCCGACACGTATTTATGCAGCCATAAATAAAAAGAGACAGATACGGAAAGCAAACTTTGAAACAGCTTAATACTCTGATTCAAATTCTTTGCTTTTTCAAATCATGTTAATACGAACAAGACGAATTTGTCTGTAAGGGTTAACTGCTCACAAATGGAAATCTCTTGTGATTTTGTATGCACGTTGTTTCGTTTTACCTTGCAACGCAGGGACCAACGCTCTGTGGCGTCCTCGAACGAACGGGATTGTCCCTCACATACAGCAGTTAGGACTGCTGATTATCCCAGGGGAATGGGAGAGGAAGGGCCGGCTTGCCTACAGCTGCATGTACCACCAGGAGTGACTAACACGTTAAAATGGGCGGCACCGAAATGAACAGATTTTCTTATGCCAGTGCTTTGGCACCAATTTAACTCAGGTCGTGAAGCATGATATATGTTGGTCGGCTGGGGCTTGTATATACGCTGTGGATGCATAATGTATGAGGGATGTATGACGGGACTGCAATTTTGACATTCTTCCGACGCCGGTCATATCTTGTCCTTCACGCCTTCTTTCTTTCTGTCAGATACATGATCATTTAACTTTTTTTTGAGCATTATCGACTTGATCTTTGACGTAAACAAAGATGGTATTTTATGTCCAATCTTAGAGGTTGAGATGACACACCGTAGGAACGTACATATCGTGGACTGATCTGCGTGCTGTTCACACTGACTGAGGTACACTGAATTAGTACTGTGGTGGAATACAGAGATGGAAAAATGAGGGTGTCCGTCGGATCGGAATACAAACTTACTTACCTTTTCTTTTCTTTTCTTCCTTTGGCTCTTTTTCGGTCTTCTTGTGGTGGTGGTTTAGTGGGAGGTAGGGGGGGGGGGGAGCTCAGACCATTCAGACCATTCTGTGGCACTTCAGTGGGGCCATGCGGTTCATAGAGGAAGCGTCGAAGCTCATACCCGTGTGACCCCCTTGCATCATTGTCATTATCCCCATTCCATCACGGATCATAGATAAGCACAGATCTCAAACTAGTTCGGCACGCAGATAACGCTGCACTCCGGAAAGGGTATAACCGATCCTGGATCCGCCTTATTGTAGTTCAGTTCATGAATTGCAAGCAGTATTCCTTTTTTCCGTCATGGGAAATTTGATACCTTGTACCACCGAGAAAGCTATTTCCCTTACGCCTGTATCTAATAGAAAATGGAAAACACAAAATATCAACGTTGGTATGGTTAGAAAGTTTTAATATTTCAGGGAAATACAGTACTCCGAAGATACCAATCTTTAAATAGAGAATATTACATTCCAGCGTATATGTTCAATGGTAAACGTGTTATACTTACATTCACCGGACCCACACCAGTCTTTGATAGATTCTTCCTTGTGATGTATTTCATCTTTCAGCAGGGCGAAATTAACTGAGTTCAACGGGTTTTTTGTCATAATGTTGATGACACCGTTTGTCTGATACTGATCACACCGAATCCAGTCAACAAACGAGTGGTAATGAAAACATGAACTCGTTGGCGAGATATTGAAAAACAATCTCCAATGCCATACGAATTACACTGCGCTCGATTTCCTTTACACACACACACGAAAAATTTACGTGCCGTAACGATGGAGACTATGTGACGGTAGGGTTGCATTTAGTACATATAAACGATCCGTGAAACATGTTGGAAAAAAAAAAAAGAGATCAAGTGGCGAACAGAAAGAGGGTCGTGACATTTCCGGTAACCTTTCGCTTGTTTAGCCTGTTTATCAGGCTCTGTGGGTTCGTGCCTTCGTTTTTAGTTGTCGACAGACTGCTGATGAGTTTTTGCACTGTTTTGTTTGTTTTAATGTCTTTAAAAGAAGATGGATGGATCATTGAATCGTTAGGCATCATCAGTGTTATAAAAAGACTGAATACAACGGACATGAGAGAAAACAAAATTAAATTTTTAATCTCCAAAACTTTCCTTGAACAACCTGTTGTAATTCCTGGCGAAGTTTCAACAGTTGGGGGGTAGACATATTGTTACCTAGAGTTAGACCTAGTCTCCTAACAAAAGAAAATGCACTACTCACTCGTAGCTCTCGACAGCCGTCCGGCCATTTTCCTCAGCGATGCAGTTGCTGACCCCGTGAACTCGATTCAGGTCACGCGACCATGGACGTACCAGGTTACGTGATCGGATCAGTGAAGCGTACACCGGGGGCAAGGTGTAGCGGTCCCGGGGTGGGGGTGGGTGGGGGGGGGGGGGGGGGGAGATAGCCTCCTTGATCCCTCGCTGGAACCACTTGTTTTCGGGTGTTGACGTTGTCGTGTCAAATTGGTGTTGCTAAAAGTGCAGGTGTGCTCCGACTGGTGAAGAGTCCTTCTTGTGTTTTGTGTGTCTCTTTTGGAGGGGACGTCTGTTTCTCTGATATAGTGTTGGTTGCAGTCACGGCAGTCTATTCTGTAGATGACCCCGGATTTGTCGAGTTGTTGGTTTTGTCCTTGGGGGCGACGAGTTGGCTGAGGATGGGGTTGGTGGGCTTGGGATGGACCGCAATCCCTAGTTTCCTGATCTTCCTGGTCAGACCTTCACTTACACCTCCAACGTAGGAATGGGATATGTCCCTTGCGCTCTTGTGGTTTTCTGGCTTGTGGTTGGGGTGAGGTGGTAGATCCTTTGCTTTCTCTGGATGTTCCAGGCCCACTTCGGGTAGGCCGAGATAGTGAGCACATCCATCAGGTAGGATTTTTCCTTCTGCTGTGCCTTTTGAGTTGAGCAATGGTATTAGCTCTGTGGTGAGAGTTCGAATCACCCCAAGTATGTGTTCCAGAGGTTGTGGCTGTCGAACTGCAAGTATTGGTCTGTGTGGGTCGGTTTGCGGTAGACCGCGAAGGAGAGCACGCCGTCTGTTCTGGTGATGAGTGTGTCCAGCATTGCAATGGAGTCATTCTGCTCTACTTCCCCACGTGAGTTTTGTGCTGGATGTTGGTTGTTCTGATGTTCAGCGAACTGCTCCACCAGTCGTTGGGGTAGGTGGTCATGGTGTCGTCTACATAGCAGCCCCAGTAGCATAAGGAGAGTAAATGAGCCAGTGCTTTCTCTCTAAAGTCCTCCATGAAGAGGTTGGCTACTATAGGGCTCATTGGTGAACCCATGGCTGCTCCTTTCTGCTGGTAGAACTCGCCTTGGAAGGTAAAGTAGGTGGTAGCGAGGCAGCAAGCTAAGATGTCGCCGATGTCATCCACTGTCAAGATGTGCATTAGTGGAGAGTTTGGGCGTTCTGTAACCTGCGTCTTATGATTTCCACGCTCTCTTTCACTGGTACACTGGTGAAAAGTGCCGAGACGTCATATAACACAAGGAGTTCATCTTGGGAAAGAGTGTAGTTACTCAGTTTCTACACTAGGTCGGCGTTGTTGTGGATGTGGTGTTCTCTGTGTCCTACCAGAGGGGCCAGAATGTCCCGCCACGAATCTCCCGTCTCATATATGAGGGAACCTCTGGATGCAACTATGGGGCAGAGGGGGACATCGTTCTTGTGCACCTTAGGTAGACCATAGAACTTGGTTACATCCATCATGGTGGGGTACAGTTTCCTGTACTGTTCCAACGTTAGTTGGCCCGTGTCTTTGAGGCGTTTGAGTATCTCTTTCAGTTTGTTGGAGAACTTGGTTGTGCGGTCTTTCTTGAGAAGTTCATAGGTTGCTGTGTCTTCCAGCAGTTTGTTCGCCTTCTCGTAGTACATGGATTTGGACATGATAACTGTTGCATGCCCCTTGTCTGCTGGCAGAATCATTATGGAGTCTGCTTTTTTCAAGTCCACCAGAGCACGTCTTTGATCAGCCGTGAGAGTGAATTTGGGGAGCTTGGCTCCTTCAGGATTCTGACGCTGTCAGACCGTAGGTGTGTCACTTCTTCAGAGTTGGGACCAGTGTATCTACAAGCTGTTTCCAAGCTCGTGATAAGGTCAACCACTGGTACTCTGTCCGGCGCTACCGCGAAGTTCAGTCCTTTCACTAGTACTTGCTTCTCAGGAGTGGAGAGTTGGCGTTCTGAAAGATTGATCACCCGCCTATCTTTCACACTTCTTTTCTCTCTCCTGACACAGACACAATAGGGCTCCTGTCTCCATGTAGTCGTTTCGATCTCTTCACCAAACACTCATATTTCTTCTGTTTGGCACATGTGTACTTTGTCCCATTTAATTCGTTGCGAAGACTCGACCCACTCTTTGATTCCGACAGAATGGAGTCTAGTAAATGTGTGTTCGAATTCAGATTCTCGAAGAGGTCCTGAACTTTTCGTTCTAGGAATGTAATCCGATTGTTAATCTGTTTAATCTGTTCGTTCATGAGTTGTCCATGGGCTCGGTTGATAATCCCACTCACGGCTAGTCCTTTCACCGATGTTTTGATCTTTAGGCTGGTGGGGCAGACGTCGTGATGCTAACAGTGCAGCGTGAAGTGCGAGTGGTTCCTCAATGTTGCTAGGGAACGATGTACTTTCTCCAGTTCACGGAAAGTTTTGATGATCGTCCAATCGAAATCGCGAATGAGACGTTGGGGAAGTTTCAACAGCTGGGGATACCTGAAGTTAGACCTAGTCTCCCAACAAAAGAAAACGCACTACTCACTCGTAGCTTTCGACAGCCATCCGGCCATCTTCCTCAGCGATCCTGTTGCTGACTGAGTGAACTCGATTCAGATCATGCGACCATGGGACGTACCCAGGTCACATGACCGAATCAGTGAAGCGTGAAAACAAGTGGTTCCAGCGAGGGGTCAAGGAGGCCATCTACATCGTAGCCACCAACCCCCTGCTCAACAGGGACTCAGGTCACTACACCTTGCCCCCGGTGTACGCTTCACTGATTCGGTCACGTGACCTGGGTACGTCCCATGGTTGCGTGATCTGAATCGAGTTCACCCAGTCAGTGTTCAGCGAGCAGCCCAGAACTGAGTGCGATGGCGGAGTGTTGTTGATGGCCTATGGTCACCCTTGAGCTATGGGCCTGGTACATGGACAGCGAGAAAACAAAGAAACAAAGAAATAACGGACCAAGCAAACCCGAACAGAAAAGCACCCAGGCCTGTACTATATTGATTGGCTAGAACATTAGCTGGTGTAGGAAGGATGCCATTAAGAAAGGAAAGATGACAGACAATCAGAGCTGAACAAAACAGACTCAAATTAGCATTGCTGCTGGCAGCGTACAACACAAAGCAAGACTAACGTGAACAAAACAGACTCAAATTAGCATTGCTGCTGGCAGCGTAACAACACAAAGCAAGACTAACGTGAACAAACAGACTCAAATTAGCATTGCTGCTGGCAGCGTAACAACACAAAGCAAGACTAACGTGAACAA
>JAFLJL010001761.1:0-15000 GCA_018398815.1 Conus ventricosus | reverse complement strand
TGGGTGTTCCCCAAGGAAGTGTAATCGCTCCAACACTTTTCTCGCTAATGCTTTACGATATTAAACAGGTTAATACAAAAGGTGCCACAATAGCTCTGTATGCAGATGATATTGCTCTGTGGAGAAATGTAAACTGCAATTTTTCCAAACAACAAACCAAAAGAAAGAAAATCATTGAACAGTATCAGGAAATAGTTGACAATATTTTTCATTACATGAAATCAAATGGGTTCGGTTTATCTGCTCACAAAACGGTTTTTGTTGTCTTTACAAAGAAAACAATTGCGTTTGAAGGCAGAGAAGCTGTCTCTATAAAGGTAGATAAAAATTTTTAAATATACCCAAGCAAACAAGTTAAGTTTCTCGGTGTAATCTTCCACTATAAACTCTTTTGGAGTAAACATATCAATTACCTTGTAGAAAAGGCAAGGAAAAAAGTTGGTTTATTACGTGTTCTATCTGCTATACCTCTGATTAACTGGGGATCTAATCTCGTCTATGTCGCCTCAGGGCTAGTTCGTTCAATTCTGTCGTATGGCCAAGAAGTTTTTTTTACAGCTGGAAAGACAGATTTACACAAGCTAACCAGTATTGATCGCTAGCCTTTAAAATTGCATTAGGACTTCCCCGATGGGCTTCAATTGATCTGACGTACAAGGAGGCTGGTGTGTTACCCTTAAATGAACACAGGCTAAGTTGCGCCTGTAATTTTACAGTGAGAGCTAGAACCATTCCAAATTCAGTAATGACTGAACTGGATGGAAGTACGTATGTTTCAAGAGAGATCCGTAACAATCGGTATACATGTCCCTAGGTGATTATGTTTCCCATTATTTCAGAACTGTAACTGTTTCTTGATGGTATTGCCGAGGTTCCATGTTGTTCATACCCTTCGTGGTTGTCAGAACAGGCTGAAATCATTTACACTTACGGAGATCTGAATAAAAAAGATAATCCTCTGTTACTATCATCCTATGCCAAAGACTTGATAGATAGGAAATACGATTCCTATCTACACTTTTCACGGATGGTTCTGTTTTAGATTCTTCCGATGTTGGGGCTTCCTTTGTAATACCAGCGTCAGCATTAGAAAGAAATACCATATTACGAAGGATGTTCTATATTTACAGCAGAGTTTTTGCCATTTTGAAAGCACTAGATTTTATACTTGACATGCCTGTTATATCATAGACAAATACTTATTACTATCGGACTCAAAATCAGCGCTTACGGCTCTACATTGTCAATCAAAATCTAGTCGTTCAGACTTGGTGTGTGAGATCTTATTTCTCATTCATCAGCTAATAACCCGGGGTATCAATGTAACTTTGTTATGGGTCCCAGGACACTCCAGTTTACGTGGCAATGATTTAGCTGACTTTTATGCAAAGGAAGCTGCAAGAAATAAATCTGATGTTTTGAATTGTGATATCCCTCTTTCTTCATCTGAAGCTATCCACATTCTGACAAGTTCAATCTGGAGCATAAGACAGAATCAGTACCTTGAAGGTTCAGCTCAGAAGCACAGATGGGATGTGACTAAACCAACAAGCAAATGTTGTAATCCTCCAGGGCCAATCCCAAATCGTAACCTTGTACATAGGCTGCGGGTTAATGGTTGGTTATGTAGGTATTTAAAACCGACACCTGCTTGTGCATGTGGTCAGACTCTCGATATCCCTCATTTTTTATTTGACTGTACTAGTACAAAAATCACTTTCAGCCTCTTCATGATAAGATGAAGTCCTTCAATCTTCCGCTGACTATGTCTAGTGTTTTCAATCCCAGTTATGAGAACGGTTGGAGTCTGGCAATGTTGGCTGTTTATCTTATTAAATCTCATCCACTTGGAAGATATTTTTAACTCTTCCACCGCCCCACCCCCTCGTCACTGCCTCCCTTCCCCTAACATGTGTGTGTGTGTGTGTGTGTGTGTGTGTGTGTGTGTGTGTGTGTGTGTGTGTGTGTGTGTGTGTGAGTGTGTGTGTGTGTGTGTGTGTGTGTGTGTGTGTGTGTGTGTGTGTGTGTGTGCGTTTCTTCTCCAATTTGCAAATTTTTGAAATGTTAAAATCTTATTCTAGGCAAAAACCATATCTGTATGGTTCGGCGTCTAATTTGCACGTAGAGCAAGGCTTTTTCATTCCCCCACCCACTCTCTTCTCCCTCTTCTCCCCTTCCCATACCCACTCATAAGCTTGTTCGACTCTTACGAGTAATATGTCAGCCAGTTCCATACTTTAATGATCCTTGATTACCATGTATTGGATATACATGTAATCACACAGAATTGGTGTTTCTGAATACCAGTATATATGGGCTCTTAGTGTGTGTGTGTGTGCGCGCGCGCGCGCGCGCGTGGTGTGTGTGTGTGATGTGTGTGTGTGTGTGTGTTGTGTGTGTGTGTGTGTGTGTGTGTGTTTGTGTGTGCTTATGTTTGTGTATGTAGAATTATCTCGTCTATAGCCATATTGCTTTGATGTTTGTGGACGAACGAACGAACGAACGAAGTTTAATGATGTTAGGCTGTAAAACCCATTAAGCAAATCGACGCGATGGACAACAACAAAAGCGACTCCAATTTCGATTTCATTAACATGGAAACCACAGCAATGTCCTTTCTTTCACTTTACATGATGAATTTGAGAACGAGAACATGTCACTGGTATTCACTGTCAGTTCTGTAGACGACGGTCACCCCAGGTAAAACTGGATCAGTCCGTGGACAGCGTGCAGGCGCCATAGAGCACATGCTTGGGTCTCTGGATGCTTCGTGTTGCCGCTGCGTCTTCTTTTCCGAAGGCAGGCCAATTTAACACATTCCTCCGATGACATGTGTCTTTCTTCCTGCTTGTCAAACAGAATAAGCAGTTGTCTTCCGAACACGATCGCAGGAATATTCTGGAACGACGTCGTCTGATTCACACAGCAGCACACCCACGTCATCCGTTTGATGGAGCACGACCTTCCGAAAAGCTTGATTTCTGTGCGGATCTCGGAATCGTCTCTGCACCTGTCGCTCTGTAAGAGTAACGGCATAACCCTTAACCATTCCGTGTCAAAAACCAGCGATAATTTTTGTCTATAGCTTGCTCCAGACTTGTGTCGATGTCCGACGGGTGGATTTCTGGGCCCTGCTGTTTCACTCCTACAGATCGGAACGCAAACACCGAAGCGTATCCTGAATATGCGACGTGTCATCATCTCTCGAATCGGCTTGATGTGTTCCTCCTGTGTTGTGTAACTATTTCATCCAATTCGGTGTTAGGTACGGGCAGTTCATTCGCGACACAAGTGGTACCGAGACCCGCTCCAGCCTGTTTCACGTCGTCCGTTCTGCTGCTCCGATCTCTCTTGATCCCGTCGCTCCTGGCTGCGGGAGGGGGGGGGGGGGGGGAGGTGCAAGGGGTACGGGATTGTATATATTGGCAGATTTTTTTTTTCGGCTGTGTGTGCGTGCGTGGCGGCGTGCGTGCGTGGGTGGGGGCGCGCGCGGCCGGCGGTGTGTGTGTGTGGGTGTGTGTGTGTGTGTGTGTGTGTGTGTGGGGGGTGTGTTGTGCGTGCGGCGTGTATGTGTGGGGAGTGTGTTGTGAGGAGTGAATGCATTGTGTGTCGGGTGCTCGAGTTGGTGTGTGTGTGTGCGGCGTGTGGTGGTGTGTGTGTGTGTGTGTGGTGTGTGTGTGTGTGTGTGTGTTGTGTGTGTGTGTGTGTGTGTGTGTGTGTGTGTTCGTGCGTGCGTGTGTGTGTGGCGCGCGGGGGTGTGTGTGTGTGGGCGTGTGTTTGTTGTGTGTGTGGTGTGTGAAGTTTGTGTATTGTGGGGTGTATGGGGTGTGTGTGTTTGTATTGAGAGTGTGTATTGTGTATTTATGTAGTGCGTGTGTTATGTGGTGTGGTGTGTGTGTGTGTTATGTGTATACGTGTGAGTTGTGTGTGTGTGTGTGTGTGTGTGTGTGTGTGTGTGTGTGTGTGTGTGTGTGTGTGTGTGTATGTGTGCGACGTATTTTTGTGTGTTAATTATGCTTCTTTGCTTTGAATGAAAACGTTCATATTATGTTCTAATGTTTTCTTAAATGTCAGTACAACTTGAGTTAATCTGACAATAAATTGGTTTCAGTCAGTCGTGTGTGTGTGTGTGTGTGGTGTGTGTGTGTTGTGTGATGTGAGTGAGAGAGAGGAGAGAGTGAGAGGAGAGAGAGAGAGAGAGAGTGAGATGAGAGAGAGAGAGAGAACGAACGCGCTCATGCTTACGCATGCCTGTTGTTTTTTTTTTGTCCATGTGTGTGTGGTTTTCATTCCAGTTCCCTTTGTCTGCTACGATCGTCAATCATGTATGGGCGTGGACGGTGAGATGAGCCACTAATGGCTAAATCATTCACTGTATTCCCATAGGCATGCTCGTTCTGTGCAGTTCTCATCAATATATCAGGTACATTCGACAGTGCTCTCTCTCTCTCTCTTCATTTTTTTAATGAGAGAGCGAGAGAGAGAGAGAGAGAGAGAGAGAGAGAGAGAGAGTGAGAGAGAGAGAGAGAGAGAGAGAGATTTGATTTTCAGTACAGTTAAGATGTAATTTGCTTATTGTTACAATTTATTTTTATATTTATTATGTTACTTACAAATGTTAAATGTTTTCCTGTTAATGTTTCCTTTATAACTTTTATGTCTTTCAGATGTTATTTGTATTATTTTCGTTATCTCAATAATTTATTAAGGTTTTTCTTTTTAAAATGTCAGTACAAACACTATGTTAATCTGACAGTAAATGGTTTCAGTCAGTCAGTCAGTCAGTGTGTGTGTGTGGGTGATGTGTGTGGTGTGTGTGTTTCCACAGGCGCATGTGTTTGTATTTTATGTATATGTTTGCACGTGTGCGGGCATACGTGCACGCTTGTGTGTGTGTGTGTGTGTGTGTGTGTGTGTGTGTGTGTGTGTATGTGTGTGTGTGTGTGTGTGTGTGTGTGTGTGTGTGTGCGTGCGTGCGTGCGTGGGTGCGTGCGTGCGTGCGTGCGTGCGTGGTGCGTGCGTGCGTGCGTGCGTGCGTGTGTGTGTGTTGTGTGTGTGTGTGTGTGTGTGTGTGTGTGTGTGTGTGTGTGTGGTGTATGCACGCGCATGCGTGCGCGCGTGTATGTGTGTGTTGACTCAATATTCAGACCCCTTTTCCCCCTTAAAAGAAGTAAACTATCCCACGTGGTGGTAATGGTACCCCATTTTTTCTGCAGATTTTAAAGGAAAACTAAACCTTTTTTTTTTTTTTTTTTGTTTTCTGTTTCTTTCTATTCTAAGCCAGGAGAAAACTTTTAAAAAAAAGAAAAAGGCCCCAAGTACTTTGAATGCTTAAAAATTGTTTTAAAAAATTTTTGAACCGAACTTCAGTGGGACTAATGGGGAACAGTGTAACAGCAATGAGGGGGGGGGGGGGGGATCTATGTTTTTTTTGTAATATGTCTTTTATTTTTTCTGAACATTTTTTTTGGGGAATTGTATCCCCCCCATCCCATCACTGTAAAATTTCACTTGAACAAAAAAGTTAAGCGCTGAACGGTGGAAAAAAGGGGGGGTGTGGGGGGGGTACGGGGGAGAGTAATCACTCATTCTACATATATTTTCAGTGGTTTGGAAGAGTTTGAAATTTAAAAAAGGGGGGTCCCTTCCCCCCTTTCTTTTCCCTTCCCCCTCACAGTTTTTTTTTTGTTTTTTTTTTAATAACATGTTTTATAAATGTTTAAAAAAAACAAAAAAAACAAAAAACCCCAAAAAAACATCACAGAGAAAGACAAGACATACACCGCCGCGCCGCGCGCACGCGCGCGGCGCGCGCACACAACACACACACACCCAAAACACACACACACACACACCCAACACACCACACAAAACAACAACAACAACAAAAACCAACAACACAAAACAACAACACAATTCGCCATGAACAAACTCCCTAATTTCTGATTTCTTTTCAGTTTGTTCTTTTAAACGTAACTTCCCAACCATTGAGAAGTCTCGGGATCCTCACCCGTGTGCCCGTGGGAATCGGTTGAATCACGGGACTATTCCAATAAAGTGTGTCCCTTTTTGCGGCGTTTAAATACGGAACAACCATCTTCCCCCATTCCCTTCCCGGGGGTTCGATATAAACGGCTTCCGTGTTTGCGGGCATCAATGCCGTCTAATTCTGCCAGGGCCACTCAGCCCCATTTCCCGGTCGTGTTATGCCCGCGAGTGGCAAATGCTTCCCAATTTCGGCTCTGTTGATTTTGATGAGATCTTGATGATGCAATGACATATTTGGTTAAATCGAACTGGTTCCGCTGTTGTTTTTGTTTGTCGTTGTCGTCGTTGTCGTTGTTGTTGTGTTGTTCTTGCTCTTGTTCTGCGTGTTTTCGATCTTCTGCTGATCCATGATGTGCTGAACCCCACTCGTGACCCAAAAATTTTTAAACCAATTTGCCTGTTTCTGTTCAGTTTTCTTATTATTTGAAAGGCGTCATAAATATGGTTGAAGTGTTTTCTGATCCCCTGAAGTGACGATTTCGGTTTCCCATGTTCTCGTCGGGGTTGTTGTCTGTCTGTCGTCTTTTCTCTTGTCTGCTGCTGTTGGTTGTCTGTTGTCTGTTGTTGTTCTCTGTTCTCTCTCTTTTCTTTCTCTCTCTTTTCTCTCTCCTCTCCTCTTTCTCTCCTCTTTTCCAAGCTGTTTGGTATTAAAAACTACCAAGACCAATGCTATTTCACCCACCCATTCGTTAAAGGGTCCCCCATTTTTGTTCCATGTCTGTCTGTTGTTTGTTTGTTTGTTGTTTCTGTCTGTTGTCTCTCTCTACCTTGTTCTTATATGTTTTTTAACCCTGTTGTTTGTCTTGTCTGTCTCTTTTTTCTCTCTGTCTCTGTTGTTGTCTGTCTGTGATCTGTTGTTTATAAATCTGTTCGGGTTCTGTCAATCAGCATCCCCCATTGTTTAAGGTCTGCGTTGAAAACATCTGGTTTTGCCATATTTTGGTGATGGCATTGTATATTCAGGAATGGCGTACCCCCTCAGCGGTGGTACGCAAACAGGAATAGCCGTTTCAAAGAGCGGGGAGGGGGGGGAGGGGGGACCATTTTACATTTTTCACTTTATCATCAGAATGACCACACGGAAACTGGCAGCATAAAAAGGCAATTTTTGTTTTTAAAGTGGGGGCCATCGCGTTTTTAATCCAACACTTCCGGAAGCTCGGTTTTTTTAAGCCCTTTAGCTACCAGGCCCCTTGGTGGTGATGTTGGACTTTACCATTAAGTCAATGGACTGTGATTTAGGGCCCTGAAATTTGCTCCCTCTTTGCGTCCCCTTTGGAGGAAAACGTGGTGACGCTTCTGCGTTTTTAACGAATTTAATCGGTCACGTTCGAGGTTTCATCGGAAGAAGAGTGTTTTTTCTGTGTGCGCTGATATTTTTGTTTTTTTTGATAAAATTAAAAAAAACTCACTTTTTTTTTGTTACTGCTGAAAAAAAAAAAAAAACCAACAAAAGTGTGGTGTGTGTGTGTTGGGGTGTGGTGTGTGTGTGCGTGGTGCGTGCGTGGGGTGCTTTTCGCGCGCGCGCGCGCGCGCGCGGCGCGCGGTGTGGTGTGTGTGTTGTGTGTTGGGGGTTGGTGTGTGTTCAACCCCAGTGGTGGTAGATATGGCTCTTATTAAATCATTATCGTCTCGGAAGGGTTTTTGATGGCTGTGGGGGAAAATGCCGGGGGCGGACTTGGTAATGGTAGTGTGGTGTGGCGTAGATGATCGTTATCAATTTGCAAACGTTTGCACGTGTTAGTGTTGTCCCGTTTTTGGGTGGGCTGTGGGTGGCTGTGGTGGTGGTGGTGGTGGTTTGGGGGTGTGGTTGACGGTGGTGGGGGGATAATTTCCCCCACCCCCCCAAAAAAACTGGCCCGGGGTGGGCCCCCTTCAATTTATGAACGTGGCCATGTTAGCGTACGTCGATTGTGTTTTATGGGTGTGGTGTTGGTGGTGGTTGGGGGGTTTGGGGTGGTAGCAGTAGGGTGGTAGTGGGGGTAGAAATACTTTCCTTAAATACTTTTTCTTATTGTTTTGGCGGTGGTGGTTGTAGTGGTGGAGGTAGCGGGACTTGATACTTTTTGCGTAATTTATTTATATAGTTTCTGATATGCAAATAAGAAAAAAAAAACAATTCACGCCCGAACAGCAACGAAAGAAAAGGTTTTCAGAAATCTTAAAGCATAATATCTGGATTGTAGTATGGTACATAACATCTTTCTTTTTTAATCAAGTATTCACAATGATTTCGTAGACGTACAAAAACACACCCACCAAAATACAACCTTTACACATATCGGTACAAACATAGAAAAGGGAAAAAAATTTCTCAAGACACATGGTATATGATTTACATAAATTTAGTCCGATTTCTTTATTGCTCTAGCTTTTCAGTATCATATCTATGGTAAAGTGATGATGTGTCACACACCAAACGTGGGGAAAGCTCAGTTCTGCTAGCCGTTAAATAAGAAGCATTCTGTACTAACCCTAGCCATGCGATCCCCCCCCCTCCCTCCCCCCTAAAAAAAGTAATAGATAAATAAATTACAAAAGAAAAATAAAGAAGAATAAGATGGAGTTTTACGACGTACTCATATACATATGTTTAGTTTTCACGATTCGGTTTTCAGGAAACCAGTCTCTAACAAATATACTTAGGACAGGAAAATGATGGGTGTTATTATAGAAATCTCGCTACTGATTAAGATATTTTCCCAAAATGACTTGACTACAGCACTACGCTTTTGCATTAACAGAGTAAAAAAAATGGCTTGAATATATTATGTCAAATATTTTATCCGGTTTGAAACTCCCATCGTGTCCAAATAACGTAATTTTTCATGAAGTTTAAAAGATTCTGTATTTCCACAGCATTTCTGTATATTTTTTTCCCAACTGGCTCCAAAAAATTCATAAATTTACACGACGGGATATAGGATAGATGTTTAATTTGATCTGTTTTACTTTCGTCGTTCATTACAAATGTGCATTCTAATGTTGTTTTTCCCTAGCATTCTGTTTACTAGACATTTAACCCACCGGATTTTAATTTCCTTTGTTTCGTTTGCCTTTTTTAAAAACGAAACCCCATCTTGTATATGTGTTCAGTTTCCGTTCCCACTCTTTATTGTAACTGGGCTTACAGTCATAAACGTGAAATACCCTGGACCTTTAGGACCACAGAGCAGATCTGAGGGCGTTTAAAGGTTTTGCTGTTTTTGCTGTAATCTGAGGTTTTCTTGAATAACATTTCATGCCTGTACAAATTGGGTGTTTGTTACATAGTCTGTCGGCAATGAAACGTTTATTTTAATTCTTCGAATTTATAGAAAGAGAAGTTAAAATGTTTTACGTGTCATTGAGAGTGTAAGACTCTTAATCAATTTAGCTCTTATTTTTCAAAAGAAAATCCGTACTCAGATATCTTCGTTGCAAAACAGAGACTCTGCGACAATTTCCTCGGATTTGACTGGGGGAATATTACTCAGCAAATGTTATATGCTCTTAGTGCATCATGCCGAAAATTGTCAATATGCTCATGGTACATCATGCCGAAAATTTTAATATGCACATATACATCCGCCGAAAATTATTAATATGTTCTTAGTACATCATGCCGAAATTATTAATACGCTTTTAGTACATCATGAATTATTAATGCGCTTTGGTACTTCATGCCGAAAATTATTAGTACGCTTTAGTGCATCATGCCAAAAATTATTAATATGGTCTTGGTACATCATGCCAAAATTATTGATACGCTCTTGGTACTTCATGCCGAAATTTTTAATAGCTTCTTCCGTTAGTTTTCTCCTTCTAATTGTTTTCTTTGAAATTTTGACAGCTTAATGATATTATTATCAACTCTGATATTCTTAAACAGCCTTCATTAAAAAAAAAAATTGGTAATTTTTAAGTTTTGGTTTGCTGTTTTTGTTCTGTTGTTATGTAAATGATCTAGATTTATTTGTAGAAAATGATTCTTTTGGGTATGAAAACGGGACTCTAGATTTTTTTTGTATGAAAATGATTCTGTTGTTATGTAAATGACTTTTGATTTATTTGTATGAAAATGATCGGAAGTTATCTTTAAAAAAAATGACTTCTGTCTGGATACCTTTATGATCTCCATCCTCTCTCTCCTTTTTACTCGGCTAAGCTTGGCTGTTTTCGGGGAGCTGTTAGTTCTTTATCAACTGTCAGTAGAAAAACAAGTCTGAGGCTGCGGGATGCACACGGGAGTTGCTTGACGGTGTTTTTTTTTTTCGCCAATGGGGATTTTTCCCCATGGGAACGCTTCCTGGAGGTTCATTTGTGTCAATCCAGTGGCCATTACACAATGGCTATTGCCAGGAAGTATAATTTTCCCTTGAGTCTTAATGGAATGCCCCGCGCGTGCCTGCACCCCACGCGAACACAGCACAAGCGTTCAAAGGTGGTGCTGGATTGCTCCCAGTGGTTTGTTTGGCAGTTGAAGACAGTTCTTCTTGGGTCCCCTCTTGCACCTTCGGGTGTACCTTTTATCTATTTCCACCCTCCTCCCTTCTAACCTTTTTGTCTGGACCTTCCTTTTCCTTTTCCCTTTGCTGTCAAGCTTTTTTTTTTAAGTGTGGTTTGGTTGTCTCGTGTCACTGGGATGGTATGTTGGACAGTTCTCTTAACCCATTCCCCCCTTCGCCTCCTCCCTTTCCCACCTGTTCATGCTGATAATGTGATAGCGTTGTGTGAGGATTTTTGTTTACCCTTTGGATGATAGAATTGTCCATTTAATAGTTTCGCTCTCACTTCGTGTAAGCACAGGGACGTCTTCATGTACATCATTTGCCTCGAAATTTTGTTACTTTGCTATATGCGTTTAGTTTCTGTGGTTGTGAGTTTACCCTGATGAGTTATGAACTAAGAGTCAACTTTATTGATACCGCACATTGTTATGTCTTGGATTTAAAGATTTACCGCAGGCGTTATTTTGTAATGGTTGAGTGAGTGAGTGAGTGAGTGAGTGAGTATTTCGTGTGGGGTGCGTGCGTGCTTGCGCGCGCGCGCGTGTGTGGGGTGTGTGTGTGTGTGCGTGTGTGTGTGTGTGGTGTGTGTTTGCGCGCGCGTGCGCGCGCGCGCGCGTTGTGTTTGTGTGCATCTGTGTGTTTGTCAGTACAATTAAGATTAATCTAAGAAAAATTGGTTTCGTAATGTGTGTTTTGTGGTGTTTTTGTGTGTGTGTGTGTGTGTGTGTGTGTGTATGTGTGTGTGTGTGTGTGTGTGTGTGTGTGTTTGCGCGCGCGTGCGCGCATGCGTTTCTTTCGTGCGTGCGTGCGAGCGCGCGCGCATGTGTTTGTGTGTTATCTGTGTGTTTGCCAGTACAATTAAGACTTAATCTAAGAAAAATTGGTTTCATAATGCGTGTGTGTGTGTGGGGTGTGTGTGTGTGTGTGTGTGTGTGTGTTGTGTGTGTGTGTGTGTGTGTGTGTGTGTGTAAGGAGAGGGGAAGAGGGGAAAGAGAGAAAGAAAGAGAGAGACAGACAGACAGACAGACAGGACTGACTGACTGACCGAGACAGAGACAGAGATACAGACAGACAGACAGACAGACAGACAGACTGACTGACTGACTGACTGACTGGACAGAGAGAGAGAGAGAGAGAGAGAGAGAGAGAGAGAGAGATGAGAGAGAGAGAGGAGAGAGGGACAGATAGACAGACAGACAGACAGACAGACTAACTGACAGAGACAAAGCAGAGAGACAGACAGACAGAGAGACATCAGACTGAAAGAGACAGAGAGAGAAACCGTGCGTAGAATTAGGAGCTGTGCAGGTCAGGGAAGTGCGAGGTGAGCGGAGTTTAAAGAGGGGGAAAGTGGACGGTAAGTAGGATGGGGAGGGACCAGGGGGAGAGGGTCCGAACATGACACTTAGATACTATAAAACTGCGACTGGAACAGTTGAGTAACATTTTATCAAATAATAAAGAAACGTACATGATGCAAAAGTTATGAAGGAGAGAGAGAGAGAGATGAAGGAGAGAGAGAGAGAGAGAGAGAGAGAGAGAGAGAGAGAACTCGGAACTCGGAAAATTTTAACTGCAAAGGCCACCGACCTATTTGCAATGAGGTCAAGAAACAAAAATGAAAAACACACACACTGCGCTGTGACATTTCTACTGATCACGCACATTTACAAACGTGCTCACACCAATATGTAATCGTAAACTGAGAATAACGAAAGATACATACAAAATCACACCCATATGTAACACTCTCCCAAACTCGCACAGCTCGCACATAACAATTTCGCTCCTACTTACAAACTGCGCGCGCGCAAACCACACCACACACACACACACACACACACACACATGCCCCGCCGGGGTGAAACAGGGCTGTATGTTGTCTCCCCTGATTTTTTCCCTGCTGATCACTGAAGTTGCTGAACAATGTTACACAACAGTCCTTCGAATGAGACTATAAACCCAGGTTCCGTGTGTGAACGCACGCACAAACATCTTACACACACGTAAAAATCCCATCACCGACTTTCGGAAGAGTAGGCCAGTTTGGCCGTTGGTATGGATGACACGTTACACATAGCATGCACCTGTGTGAGAAATGGAAAAGAATAAAGGGAAAAGTAAGGAAAATGAGTGAACGTACTGACTGGATGACTCGGGAAACGACTGAATGAAGCGCCAGCTGGCAGCTCTTCAGTCGGCACTCCCCAGGTAGGCAGCCCGTTGTGTAAACGAGTGTTGATTGTAAAGCGCTTAGAGCTTGGCCTCTAGCCGAGAATTTGCGCTATATAAGCATTCATTATTATTATTATTAACATGGGAAACATGGATTTCAGTTTTTGCCGGGTTTACCAGAAATATTTTTGTTGTTGTTTGCTGTTGACATTTGCTTGATCTTGTCAACTCCTGCTGGACTTCAAAACCAGATTAAGCATTTAGAAAAAGTGTCAACCTCTCTAGGGCTAAAGTGAACTTAAGGAAAACTAAAGTTATGATTTTTAGAAAAGGGGGGACATTTAGCAAATCGGAAAAGTGGTTTTACCAGGGAAAAGTTATTGACATCGTAAATAGTTTAAATTTCTAGGATTCACTCTGACCACTAAACTGTCGTTTGATTTGCACTTGAGGAATTTGTTGGTAGAGCAAAAAACAAGATTGTTGAGATTTTGAAGACATTGTGGAGCCTGGGAAGTATGGATAGACAAGTCTTTTTCAGATTATTTGACGCACAAGTTAAACCAATGCTTTTGTATGCTGCTGAAATCTGGGGGCCCTTTCTCGCTTTCATGCTGTAGAGTTACCACATTTGTTTGCATGCAAGCGCTTTTTGAACGTATAGTCCAAAAACCCGAACATTATGGTGTACGGTGAATTAGGCAGGTACCCTTTATATATTGATAGTGCCATGAAAGCAATGCGTTATTGGTTTAAAACTGCAAAAGTTACCCAAATTTAAAGAATACTAAAACAAGCATACGAAATGGAAAACTCAAAAATGTTTTCAATCCACAAGACATTCTAACATGCATTCAAACTGGGTAAAGTCTAAAACATTGTCTTGATTCACATGGTTTTTTCTTTTGTCTGGCTTAACGGTGGAGTTGGTCACGAAAAGCTGTTTTACAGGAATTAAAACAACGAATGATTGATTGCTATCAGCAAGAGTGGAACACCCAAACTGTCAAATTGTGACAGGTATTCTACATATCGTTTGTTTAAATCATTACTACAGCCTGAAAAGTATCTTGCAGATATCACAATCCCCAAAGTTTCGAAAAGCTCTTGTAAGGTTTTGACTAGGAATCAGTGATATAAAAGTCCACGACAGGTACAAAATAACTCAATAAGCTGCCCTTTTTGTGTCAAAACTGAAGATATAATACACTTTTTGCTGGAATGTCCATCATATCAAGATTTAAGAAATAAGTATATCATGAAATATGTAACAAATGTACACGGACCATTGTTGAAGTTTTTCCTGCAAAATGAGAAAAGGGACGTATTTCGCTCTGTTGCGATGTATGTCTTCTACGCCTTGAAGAAAAGAGAAGAATTGTTACTGGGGAGAGAACATTAGGAGTACCATATGTTTTCATAAATTTATCTGTTTTGCCTTGTTTCGTGGTCGGTACGTCTTGTGTATACTTAGGGATCATGATGAGAGAGAGAAGAGAGAGAGAGAGGAGAGAGAGAGAGAGGAGAGAGAGAGAGTCAAAAAGTCAAAATGTTTTAATGTCAGGCCTCCGGCGCATAACATGGGAGCATTAGCACAACAAGAATCATTTAGATTGAATAAACTGCAACCTTAAGTTTAACGCTTTGTAAACAAAAATAAATAACCGTAAAACAATACCTTCGGTTTTACTTAACATAAGTAGGTGGAATTTAAACATACATGGCTTGTGGAAGTACTTGGGCCTGAATACATTCATTTTTTATTTCATGGTACATCGGACACACACGAACACGAGGAGAGAGAGAGAGAGTGAGAGAGAGAGAGAGAGAGAGCGAGAGAGAGAGAGAGAGAGAGAGAGAGGAGAGAGAGAGAGAGAGAGAGACTTCACATGTGGACCCTCAACAGTCTATTCCTCAGCGGCTTTCCTAAAATAAAAAAAAAATAAAAATCAAAGTTTTATGAATTAATCATTGAACCGAAGCCACAGGAGAAACCGTGACATAAACAGCGGGAGAATTTCCTCCCTTGAAACGCAAGATGTCGTGTCCGACCGCACGCTTGACAAAGCACAGCAGCATTCACGTACCTTAAATTTGCCTTTCCTTTCTGTATAGGTTTCGTTTTGTTCCTTGTTGTTGTGGCTCGGAATTTGTGAGCAGGAGACCCCGCAAGTTATGATGAATATTTGTGGGCTACAGAAAGGACTCGAAACAATTACGAAATATTTTTCCTCTCATGGGGAAAAGTGGTCTTCTCTCCCCCCTTTTTTACTCACCTTTTTCCTAC
>JAFLJL010001759.1:0-33554 GCA_018398815.1 Conus ventricosus | reverse complement strand
GGGGAACGTTGATTGGGAAACTTTGGTGTGTCTCTATTTGACACCAGAGCACAGACACAACCAGCCGTGTCTCCCTGATGAGTCCGATCCAGCGGACGAAAGGCCTAGGAGCAGCGATACAAATAGATCTGTCTTTGAAGGAGAGTACGATGTTCCCTCAGACAGCTAGCGAAGGGTTTCTCATATATATAATAATCCCCCCATTTTTTTTTTTTTTTAAATTAAAATCTTTGTCAAGTCATTGCTGTAATGACTGAGGAATTGTTAACTTGCACTTGTTTTTCTCCCACTGTTTAATTGTTCAGGAGTTTTTTCAGATTATGATTCTTTTATTTCCAAAGCTCAGAAACTGTCAAAGCAGGGGAGATATTCTGGAGGAATTTTGGTTTGTGTCAAAAAGTGTTTTTCTAAATTCATTTCCCAAATACAAGTTAAAAATGATGATGTAGTTGTGCTAAAATATCAAAAGAGCTATTTGGTTGTGATTATGATGTTATGTTCATTTCAACCTATATTCGACCATATATCCAGTTACTGGAGAAGCAATGTGATGATATGGTTAGAAGTACTTGATGAATGTATTATGTTATTTGATGAGAAATTCGACGATTTTCTTATTCTGTTATGTGGGGATTTAAATGCTCGCAACCGAAGATAGAAATTTTGATTACATTGACGACATTTTGAGCAGACGGTCAGCAGTGCTGCAACCGACATAAATACTTTTGCCAGAAAGTCTGATGATATGGAAATGAATCTCTTTGGGACTCACTAGTTGAATTGTGCAAAATTGCAGACGTTTTATTGTAAACGTACCTCAAAATGGAATTGTGACTCTGGCTGTACTTACGTGTCAGAAAAAGGGTCAAGCGTTATAGATTACTTTTGATGTCATGTAATTTTCCCTCTCATCTCTCAACATACAGATAATTGTAAAAGAGTTGATCAACTCAGATCACCTACCCGTACAACTAACACTGTACACAAAGGTCATGAATGAGGAAACTATGCAGAATGCTAATTGTCTAAAGACAGTGGTAGAGAAAAAATAGTGTGGAATGTGGACAACGAAAATGAATATAAAATTGTCTTAAAGATTACGAAGGTATAACTATGTTAAAGAAGCAATGGAACTGATTGATGAGATGTTGATTCAGCAATGGATTTGTTTACGCAATATCTGCTTAGAGCTGGTAAGTGTATGCAGAAAACAGTGTCTACTAAGAAGCAATCTCAAGATCTGTAATGGTTTGATGAGGAGTGCAAAAGGTTAAACAGAATGTACAAGACGCTTACGAGTACTCCGAAAGTTCAAACGATGGGGAAATGTAAATGCCATGACGGGAAATTGACGTACAGACAAAATTAAGGATACAAAAAAAAAATTTATATGTAAAGACTGAGATTGCCTATGCTGAAAGCAAAAAAATATAAGGAAACTACTGACTGTAAAAAACGATTTTTCCGTGGGGCAAACGGCTAAAAAAACAATGTCAACGAAAAAATTTCAGTTTATTCTGAACCGTCTCAATTTTTTGGGACTGAAAAATGAAATGGAAGAGTGGTACTATAACAACCAAAATTTGGGTTTGAACTTTTAAAAAAACTTTTTCTTAAAGGGAAATTTACATGAACCAAACTTACCCCCCAAACAATATAAAAGAGGGACGGAGCATCCTCTAAATGGGCTCGCACCACGAAGTAAAAAAGCACTGAAAAAATTTAAATGTGGAAAGCAATGGCACAGGGGTATTATTGGAAAAAATGCAAAAAACAGCGGGTAAAACTATTGTTAATTTCTCACGTGTTATTTAAAAAATTTTTGAAAATGGCGTTATCCCAAAAAGGGTGGAAAGCCATTGTGTCCCTATTTTAAAAAGGGGGAATATAGACGACCCGTAATTATAGAGGTGTATTTTTTGTAATGTCACTTGTAAATGCTTTACTTAAATTCTGAACCAGGACTGTATTCGGGGCTAAGGAAAATAATATAATTGTTAAAATCAGGGGTTTTAAAAACAAATATCAAGGGTTGACAAATTTTTCAATTTATACACTATTGTCCAGAAAATTTATTTTCAAAGGTCGAAAACTTTATGTTGCCTTGTGATTTCAAAAAAAGCTTTTTGTTCAGTTCACCAAACAAATTACTACAAACCCTGATAATAAAGGGATCGGGGAAATTTTTATTTTGCCTGAAGTCCATGTATGATTCTCTCATTTCATGTGTCGATCAATGGGTTTTGGGGTTTTTTTAAAATTGCCCTGTTGGTGTAAGAAAAGGGAGTGGATGAGTCCAACACTTTTTTTTCCCCCTTTTCATTAACCAACGGCCCAACCACTTTAATGTAGGGGGGCCAGGGAGGCAATGCTTCCTATTTTTATTAATCTTCATTTTGCTTTTTTGCCGATGTTTGTAGTTTTAATTTCTACTACAAACCCGGGGGTCAACCAACAAACTCATTGAAAAATGTTGTTGTAGTTAAATTAATTTAACAAAAATAAGACTAAATCATGGGGTTTCAGGGAAAGGGGGGCATTTTGGCAGCAAAAAAGGTATTATATGGGGAAAAATCGAGCATCAACACAACTGTTACTTTGGGTTCCATTTAAATCCTGTTAGTATGCTTGGAAAAGAGCACATGGTAACAAAGGCAAAGAAAGACTTTATCTTCTGTGCCCGGGGTTTAACAATTGCAAGAATTTCGGGATTTTTAAAACTTTTTTTCCAAAATCCAGCCAAATTTTTCGTACTCACTGAAATATGGGGCTGCAACGTTTAGAGACATGAGAAAAATACACTTATAGCCCCAAAGATTCCTTGGGGTTTCCCCTTTAAAAAACCTAATAAACTTTTAATTCAAATTTAAACAGGCACCCTTTTTAAAAAAAATCATACATAAAGCATTGAAAAATTGGTTTTGTATTAATATGGGGTTTGAATAGATTTCCAAACAGGTTAAACATGCAAAAAATCTTTGGGTCAGGGGATAAGGGGCTGGGGAACAGGGGTAAGAAATTCTAGGGAGCACCGGATTTATTATGTATGGCTACGGCCGGTGTGGGTGAGAAGATGTTTTTACCAAACTTCAAACAAAGGTGTTGAATTTGTTCAAAAATGGTCGGCATCAATTAGGGATAAAAAACGATATGTCTTGTACGATCTTTTCTGTGGTTTGAATTTGTCCTTATTGAGTTTCAGACATCTTTTGCTTTGAGTGGCTTTGACAAGACAAACTTGGGTACTACCTAAAAAAAACAATACTGGAAAATTTTGTGAAAATCCCCCCGCAAGATTTTCCCAATTGTTTGAATGTGGTGGGATGAAAACATCTTTTATTTGTATGTCCTTTGTTTACTGATTTAAGAGACAGGTTTCTTGGTCTCTATCTTAATGTTCCGTTACAATTCTTTTGAATGGTGCAGATAAAAAATTATCTCGTGCAGTGGCAAAATACATATTTCACTCACTTAACGTAGACAAGCAACAGTTAACTGCCTTTGAAATATGTAATAGGCTTCAGTCAGATACAGCTTTTGTAACAAGATCAGTTGTAGAAGTGTGGTGTCTTTCTTCTTCCAAGTCACGTCAGAACGCTCATATTCGGAGTTATGACGAGCTTGTTGATCAGGATAGTTATGTTGAATGAGTGAGATCATATCTGAGCTAAGGTTATTTACTTTGAAAGTGTATGTGTATATCATAAGGTGTGATTTTTTTATGTGCGTGCTGTTGTTTTCACGCCATCTACCCACTCCCTTCCCCACCCACGTTCCCGATATTTCCCTCTACCATTGTGCAAGATGCCTATGGCCTATATGCATTAAACGTTCGCATTCGCATTCTCTCTCTCTGTAATATTCACACATGCTCACACACTGGTGCACACAATCCCAGCTCAAAGCCCACTATTACCAAGTCATCTGCAGCATTTTTCATAACACGTAAACAGCTGACACATGAAAACCAGCAAGGTTCTTAATGGTCTAAAGAAACCAAGTCACCATGGTTTGGGATTTTTTTTCAACAGAAACCAAATAACTACTGGTGTATCAATATCACTCAGCTGTAAGACTTGTCAGCCATGTTGTGATTTTCCAATATTATATCAATATCACTCAGCTGTAAGCTGGCAAAATCACCTGGTACACGCGTTGTTAAAAACTTCTGTCCAGTTTAACATGATCAACCCTGGCAAAATCACCTGGTACATGCATTGTTAAGAACTTCTGTCCAGTTTAACATGATCAACCCTGGGCCAACAAAAAGGACCACAAGGCAAAAGAGACCAACTCCAACATGGATCATCAACAAAACACGACAAAGGACAAAACTGATGAAATACACATGCATATAAATATGTAAATTCACAAAGTATATTCCAGTCTAGTCATACATTATCCACAATTCTATCCTGAAGAGTACCGACCATCCAATACCTCCCATCCCATAGACCCCCTTTAACTTGGACATGGTCCATGATATAACCTGCAAATGGAATCTCCTTCTGATCACGTCCTATTTCAGGCACTGGCTCTAGTCGTCAATGCACTGCCAAGTGTCAAGGTCTTCAGGGACACCCGGCAAATCCATGTGCCGACTCACTTTCTTGTATGAACACAAGCTCCAGCCTTGAAAGAAAATCTTTGGCGTTCTCTGGACGGCAGCATTCTGAAGGGAACAGGGTCAGCGTCAGGAACTGCGAGAGGTCAAGGGGCGTTTCTCTCTGCCAGGATGGAATCCAAACACCTGAAACACAGGGGATGGATGAGGAACTCTGGCTGTGTCTCACACCACCACATCATTCCTTCTGATGATGGTAGGCCTGTGCTGCAAGTGTGGGGTCTGTCACATGTTGCGCACGCGCACACACACACATGCACGATACGTACGCGCACGCTCGTGCACACATGCGTGCACACACACACACACACACATACGCACACAGAGGCGCGCACACGCACGCACACACACAGTTCTTACATGAGTTGGCCGATTCCTGACATTTTCACTACTTAGGGTCTGAGGCTATTTGCACCTTTTGACATTATACACATCCAAAATCATCAGAAAACTGCCAAATGCACATGAAATTGTCAAACATTAAAACCCGACCAAGCCTGCCAAATGACACGACATTGTTCAACATAACTTTGGCACAACATTTTTTTCGGGACTTCTTTTCTTTGTCCTGCATTCTTTTTAACGAGCAACAAATTCTGAGGCCCCCCCCCCCCCAAAAACCTCTTGTTTAGATTTGTTATAACTTTGCTAGTATTGTATGTACCGACTGATTTTTTGTGTCCTAATAAAGGGATAGCTGAGGAATGTTTTCATTGTAATGCTTTTGTCTGCATGCATGCTTTGACATTGAAAAAAGAAAAACAAACCATATTCGTCATTTCGGTCTAAGCTGATGTCTTTTCCAACTGCTGATTGTACGATGGCATTCCACAACGATTTCTCCCTTCTTCTCCTTCACATGACTGGCGATCTTCTTCCTTTCACTTACTGGCGTTATCTTCTCCTTCACTAGATGGCGTAATTTCTCCTGCCCTTGGACTGGGTATCTTCTCCTTCACTTGACTGGTGTATCTTCTCCTTCCACTTGACTGGTGTATCTCTCCTTCCTTGACATGGTGTATCTTCTCTTCACTTGACTGGCTTATTCTTCTTCCTTCACTTGACTGGTGTATCTTCTCCTTCACTTGACTGTGTATCTTCTTCTCATTAATGGTGCATCTTCTCCTTCACTTGACTGGTGTAATCTTCTCCTTCACTTGACTGGCCGTATCTTTCTCCTTCACTTGACTGGTGTTATCGATTCGTTTCAGTATCAACAAAGTGATAATTTCATTGGCATAAACAAACACCAAACAGCTGTCCCTCCAGAAATGCCATCAGGCATTCTTGGGACAGAACTTTGGAGAAATCAGTGAGCACGGATGTTGATACTCACTCGGAAATCGTCGTCCGTCACTTGGAAGACTATCAAATCTTCTTTATCATCACTAGGCCTACCACTTCACGTCAATTTCAGCTTGTATGAAGCTTCAAACTCATTTTCTGAGTCAGAATTGTATAAAACTTTGTGTAGTTAATTTTCTAAATCAGTCTCTGCCATTTTGTCTGTTGCGAAAATCCCTCAAATCGATGTTTACTTTTAAAAAATCCCATGTCGCGTTCGAATCGAAGGAATGCAAATGGTGGATGGCAGGCATAGTTAGCCTTGCTTTGAATGGAAAGTGACCGGCATTTCATGTCAGTAACGGGAAGTACTGTTCATGAACCACAATTTTTGAAGCCCTTCGCGCGAGCGAACAGTGCGCCTGCAGATGCAGGGAAATAATCGGTTCCGGCGACACAAGTGCGTTTCTACGGGAGCTAAAGGTTTTAAAACCTGACCACAGGACTGCCAAAGCACCTTGAAATGAGGGCTGGAAACTGTTCAATGGAAAGCAAAATCGTGAAAAAATGGCTTCAACTCGTGGAAGCTTGGATATGATCAAGTTTAAGATTCGGACGTGGTTATACGTGTATACATGGAAGTTGGCGTGGTTATGACACTGTGCTGTTATGAGTTCTTCTGGGAATTCAAGTATACTTGGAAGTTTGACATGGCTATAACACTGTGTTGCTTAGAGTTCTACTTGGGAATTCACTGCTTTGAGTGTAAGCGGAGGGGTCTTTTTTCATGGGGGGGAAGGAAATGAGGCAGAGGATAAGGAGGGGTGTGTGTGTGTGAGGGGTGTGTGGTGTAGAGGTGGGTGATGGGGGGGAAGTAAGAGATTACTGGGGGTTTCCAGTATCCCTACTGGATCCAATTCTATTCCACAGCCTTCCCACATTCTGGGAACATCAGCCATATTCAGCTCATCCCCTCATGTGCAGCCAGTTAAAAACATCAAATTACACACAGCGGACCACTAACCAGCATGTTGTTGCTGTGTATTTTTTTTTCTCTCACTCACCGAAGCTGGGCTTCATGGGTCTGTCGCTGTTGTCGTAACATCAGGAGCAGCCGGGTCGTTCTCAAACTTCCATCAGACTCCAGGTCAGAATCGGGAAACAACACAAACAAATAAATAAAACAAAATCAAGATAATTTTTTTACCCAGGGGGCTTCCATAGGGCGCAGTGCAGTGAAATGGCATATACTGCAATATCAAACACTGCAACCTCGTACCACCTCACTGCAATATCAAACAATGCAATACAGTACACCTCACGGAATATCAAACAATGCAACTACAGTTACACCTCACTGCATTATCACACCAATGGCACATACAGTACACCTCACTGACAATATCAAACAATGCAATACAGTACACCTCACTGCAATATCATACAATGCATACAGTACACCTCACTGCAATATCAAACAATTGCAAAACAGTACACCATCCCTGCCATATCAAACAATGCAATACAGTCACTCACTGCAATATCACACAATGCAATACAGTTACACCTCACTGCCTATCAACAATGCAATTACAGTACACCTCAGCAAACACGACACAGCAAATGGTATCTGTTTATGCGATTCGACAAACAAAACAGGAAGGAAGATCACCAGTTCTAAACATGACTTAGTGGCACTCATGAATGAAACAGACAGGCAAACGATTTCAATCAATCAACACTGAGACAGAGAGATAGGGACTAAGCATATGTGCACACACACACACACACACACACACACACACACACACACACACACAACACACACACACAGACCACCCGCACAACACACATACCAGACACACACCACACACCACAAACACACACCACCACACACCACACACACACCCACCCCACCCACTATCACACCCCACACCACACACAACACAAACACACACTGAGGGGGTAGGGCCATCAGGCGTGGAGACAACTCTTTCTCTTCACATAATGCACACAGAATTCATACCGCACACCACACACACACACAGAGCACCATAAGGGAAGTGGAGACCACTTTCTCTTCTCTAAACAACACTAACACAACAATCAGGGAAGAAAACTCCAGGGAGAGCTTGACAGCAGAAGGTCTCCAAAGAAGAACCCCCTCAGACAAGTGTTTCAGCCTGAACTCCTTAACACTATGAGGGCCGGGCCGCATCCAGGCCATGACTCCAAGGATGCCCTTCTACTGCAAGTGTTTTCCACTGGCTCTGCGCGATTCCAATCCGCAATGTTGGATGGTTCTCAAGGTGCGCCTTTTTCAGCTGGATGTCTGACCCCACTCGCTAACAGGGACACCTGTTGTCTGACCCACTGCTAACAGGACACCTGTTGTCTGACCCATGCTAACCGGGACCACCTGTGGTCTCAAGGTGTTGCCTTTTCAAGCATGGATGTTCTGACCCCATGCTAAAGGTCCACCTGTTGTCTCACGGTGGCGCCTTTTAGATGAGGATGTCTGACCCCACTGCTAACAGGACACTGTTGTTGACCCCACTGCTAACAGGGACACTGTTCTAGCTGGGGGAAACTGAGCTTATGAAGTTCACTTTTGTTCACTCACTTGACCAGATCAGCTGGAACTCTTTTCGCCTGCTCTGCCATTTGTCTCAGGGTTTCTGGTCTCTTCTTACCTTGAAATCTGGAGCTGTTCACGAGGTCATAGGCCTGATGAGCCCTTGCCATTGCCTTCAGGGTTCTGGTCCTCTTCTTAACTGAAATCTGGAGCTGTTTCATGAGGGTTCATAGGCATCTGCTGAGCCTACAAATCCCCGCGGCTCCAATTTCTATGGCAAGGACTGGCCTGGAAGCGGAGTCCTCAAAACTGCTCGCTTAGACTGGCATACTTCTCAGTTTGTAGAAGGGGGGGGGGGGGGGGTGGTGAGCTTGTCCATTTGCTTTCGAATGGCACAGTGAGTTCCATCAGAATCATCTGTTTTGATGGACCTGAGTGCAGACAGAGAACAATATCCGGCTTGCTCCTATGCTTTCGAAAGGGCACAGTGAGTTCCATCAGAATCATGTGTTTTGATTTGAACTGAGTGGGGAGAACAATACCCGTGCATTTCTCCATTTGCTTAGTATGGGGTGACACACAGCGAAGTAGTTCCATCAGAATCATTTGTTTTGATGAACTGCGTGGAGAAACAATTCGGATCTCATGCCCACTCTTTCCTGATGATCGCCGGATTGGTTCCCCCAATTGGAAGGTCTACTGGTGCATTCCAGTCAATTGCTCATCCAGTAAACTCGGCTTCCATGATCTTGATGTCCACAGCTTGTGCCAGTCATGATTGTGGCCTTCCTGCCGTGTAGAAACTTTGTTGCTGATGTCGGGTTGGTTAGAGACATCCAGCAGTACTAACTGTGTGCCATTCCTTGACACTTGGTGGAGCCTCATGTGTACCTTCCCTGGGTTGCAGTATACTGTGTGTGACTCCTTGAGCACTTTGGTGGAGCTCCATGTGTACCTTCCCTGGGTTGGCAGTACTAACTGTATGTGATCTCCTTGAGCATGGGTGGAGATCCATGTGTACCTTCCCTGGGTTAGCAAGTACAGTGTGAGCCATCTCCTTGAGCACTTGGTGGTGCCTCCATGTGTACTTCCCGTTGGTTAGCAAGTACATGTGTACCTTTCCCTGGGTTAGCAGTACAAGTGTACCCTTCCCTGGGTTAGCGCTGCTTGGCATGCAACTCAGGACAATGTTCCACGGGTGGGTTTGCGGTCAAGGAAAGTGGCGACCCCCTCTACTACAAAGCTAACACACCAAGAATCCATACACAGCAAAGCCATGGAGCACGTTTTTTCAGTTTGTATGAAAACAGCCACAACAGGAAACATGATCAACATCCTTATTACTGAGCCTGAGAGCTGATCCCATCCCACCTCCACCACCCCCCTCATTTTCTTTCTTCCCAAAATGTGTCCATCAACCTACCAAGCTCGGTGGGTCCCACGCAGGCGATCAAACCGAGTGGAATGGGACTGCTGGGGGAAAAGTTCAGTGACGCAAACACTGGCAACAGGTGGGGTCCATGATTGCAAGCTGATCTCAGGGAATGGGTGGAGAGGAGGTGGGGCGGTGGGATCGGGGGGGTTTTGCATTTACAGAAGTGAGTGAAGTTCGAAGTGGGGAGGAGTTATTCTGAGAAAGCTGGACGGCATTGTTATTCAAAGACTGTGCTCTGAGGCAAAAGGTGTGGATGGATTACCAATTGTTTGGATGACAATTCTTGCTTGCAGTGTGGGAGGACCCCACTTACAAACCCCCCACTGCCAGGGACATCAAAGCAAAAGAAGCATTACTCTCTCTCTCTCTCTCTCTCTTCTCTCTCTTCCTCTCTTCTCTCTCTCTCTCTCTCTCACACACACACACCCCACACACAACACACACAACACACACACCCACACACACACACACACACCCACCCACACAAACGCCTGCAGACATCGGACTAGATGAGAAAAAAACCCAAAACAAAGAAAGGGAGATGTACAGCCTTCCAGAACTCACAGAAAGGGAGATGGTACGCCTTACAGACTCCCCCCCACCACAGAAAAAAAGAAAGTGAGCTGGGTCCAGCCTTACAGGACTCCAGAAAGTGAGAATGGGTACAGGCCTTACAGACTCACAGAAAGGGAGATGGGTACCGCCATACAGCCTCACAGAAAAAAGAAAGGGAAGCTGGGTAAGCCTTCCAGGACTAAAGAAAGGGCGATGGGTACAGCTTCCAGCTCACAGACAGGGAGTGGGTACCAGCCTTACAGATCACAGAAAGGGAGATGGGTCAGATCCGCCTCACAGAAGGGAAGATGGGTCAGCCTTACAGATCACAGAAAAAGAAAAGGGGAGATGGGTACAGCCTTCCAGACTCACAGGGACAGGGAGAGGGTACAGCCTTACAGACTCACAGAAAGGGGAGAAGGGAACAGCCTTACCGACTCACAGAAAGGGAGAAGGGATACCGCCTCTTACAGACTCACAGAGGAAAGGGAGATGGGTACAGCCTTACAGGGACTCACAGAAAAAGAAAGGGAGATGGGTACCGCCTACAGACTCACAGAAAGGGAGAAGGGTACAGCTTACAGCCTTACAGAAAGGGTGAGAGGGGTAACAGCCCTTACAGACTCAACAGACAGGGAGCTGGGTACAGCTTTACAGACTCCAGAAAGGGATGATGGGTACAAGCCTTACAGACTCACAAAGGAAAGGGAGATGGTCCAGCCTTACAGACTCACAGACCGGGGAGATGGGTACAGCCTCCTGACCTCACGAAAAACGAAAGGGAGATGGGTACAGCTTAAGACTCACGAAAGGGGAGATGGGTACAGCCTTACAGCCTCCAGAAAGGGAGATGGGGTAAGCCTTACAGGACTCACAGAAAAAAGACACGGAGAGATGGGTACCGCCCTTACAGACTCACAGCAAAGGGAGATGGGACAGCTTACCAGACTCACAGAAAGGAGAGATGGTATTACAGCCTTACAGCCTCACAGAGAAAAGGGAGATGGGTACAGCCTTCCAGACTCACAGAAAAAAGAAAAGGAGATGGGTACCGCCTTACAGACTCACAGAAAGGGGATGGGTACAGCCTTACCGAACTCACAGAACGGGTGATGGGTAACAGCCTTACAGGCCTCACAGAAAGGAGATGGGTACAGCCTAACAGACACACAGAGAAAGGGAGAAGGGTTACAGCCTTACAGACTCACAGAAAAAAGAAAGGGAGATGGGTACAGCCTTACAGAACACAGAAAGGGAGATGGGTAACAGCTTACAGACTCACAGAAAGGGAGCTGGGATACAGCCTTACAGACTCACAGCAAGGGAGATGGGTACAGCCTTACAGGACTCACAGTGACAGGGCGAATGGTACAGCCTTACAGACTGACAGCAAAAAGAAAGGGAGATGGGTAAGCCTTACAGACTGACAGAAAATCAAAGGGAGATGGGTACGCCTTACAGGACTCACCCGAAAGGGAGATGGGTACAGCCTACAGACTCACAGAAAGGGAGAAGGGTACAGCCTTACAGACTCCCAGAAAAAAGAAAGGGAGATGTGTACAGCCTTCTTACACCACTACAGAAAAGGGGAGATGGGTACAGCCTTACCCGACTCACAGAAAGGGAGATGGGTTACAGCCTTACAAGCCTCACAGAAAGGAGATGGGTACAGCCATACAAGACTCACAGATAGGGAGATTGGGTACAGCCCTTCCTACAGACTACAGAAAGGGAGATGGGTACAAGCCTTACAGGACTACAGAAAGGGAGATGGGTACAGCCTTAACAGGCCTCACAGAAAGGAGATGGGTACAGCCTTCCAGACTCACAGAAAAAAGAAAGGGAGATGGGGTACAGCTTACAGGACTCACAGAAAGGGAGAGGGTACGCCTTACAGACTCACAGAAGGGAGCTGGGTCCCGCCTTCCGACTCACCGAACACAAAGAAAGGGAGATGGGTACAGCCTTACAGACTCACAGAAAGGGGAGATGGGTCAGCCTTTACAGCCTCACAGAAAGGGAGGGAGATGGGTCCAGCTTACAGCCTCACAGAAAAAAGAAAAGGAGATGGGCAGCCTTCAGCTCCCAGAAAGGGAGATGGGTACAGCCATACAGCCTCACAGAAAGGGAGATGGGTACGCCTTACAGATTCACAGAAAAAAGAAAGGAGATGGGTACAGCCTTACAGACTCACCGAAGGGAGGATGGGTACAGCCTTAAGCTCACAGGAAAGGGAGATGGGTACAGCCCTTACGCCTCACAGAAAGGGAGATGGGTACAGGCCATACAGGCCTACAGAAAGGTAGATGGGTACGCCTTACAGACTCACGACGGGCGATGGGTACAGCCTTACAGATCACCGGCGGGAGATGGGTACAGCTTACAGGCTCACCGAACAGGAGATGGGTACAGCCTTACAGACTCAAGACAAGGAGCTGGGTCCAGCCTTACCAGGACTCACAGACAGCGGAGATGGGTACCGCCTTCAGCCTCACAGACAGGGGAAGGGTACAGCCTTACAGAACTCCAGACAGGGCGATGCGGTACAGCCTGACAGGATCACAGAACAAGAAAGGGAGATGGGTCCAGCCTTACAGGATCACAGAAAGGGAGCTGGGTACAGCCTTACAGCCTCACAGAAAGGGAGATGGGTACAGCCTGACAGACTCACACGAAAGGGAGATAGGTTAAGCTTACAGGCTCACAGAACAAAAAAAGGAAAAGGGAGATGGGTACTGCCTTACAGACTCACAGAAAGGGAGATGGGTACAGCTTACAGCCTCACAGAAAGGGAGATGGGTACAGCCTTACAGACTCACAGAAAGGGCGATGGGTACAGCCTTACACACTCACAGAAAAAAGAAAGGGAGATGGGGTCAGCCTTACAGACTCACCAGCAAAAAAGACAGGGGAGATGGGTACAGCCGTACAGACTCACAGAAAAAAAGGCAACCTGAAAGAAGACAGAGGGCAAATTTAATATCAGAGACACACTCCAACAGGCATGACACTTCCCTACGGCCGTGTGCGCTGCAGTGCTTACAACTGTTGCCACAGCGGATTTTTTTGGCAACTTTTCTTGTTTGATTGACAGCCAAATTACAATGTAACAAGCCTGCCGCTACTCTAACAGCTCAACAGGAAAAGCGGAATGCACAATGTTTGATTGACAGCCAAATTACATATTGTAACAGCCTGGCCGCTTACGTCAACAGAACGAGGAATGCACAATGTTTGATTGACAGCACAAATACATCTGTAACAGCCTAAAAAAACCCCGCTATACAGTCTACCGCAAGAGGAATGCACAATGTTTGATTGACAGCCTCCATTACATATGTAACAGCCCTGCGCTGTACAGTCAACAGCCAGAGGAATGCACAATGTTTGTTTGACAGCCAAATTACATATGTAACAAGGGCCTACCGCTATTAACGTCTACAGCAAGAGGATTGCACAATGTTTGATTGACACGCCTCCATTACAATGTAACAGCTGCCGCTATACAGTCAAACAGCAAGAGGAATGCACAATGTTTGATTGACAGCCTCCATTACATATGTAACAGCCTAACGCTATACAGGTCAACAACCCAAGGGAATGCACACTGTTTGATTGACAGCTCCATTACATCTGTAACAGCCTACGTCTATACAGTCAACCGCAAGCAGGAATGCACAATGTTTGAGTTGACAGCCAAGTTACTTGTAACAGCTACCGCTATACAGTCAACGCAAGCGCAAAGCACAATGTTTGCAATCAGCAATAGTTTTCAAAGCCCATTCACCAGTATCACTGCGCAGCAGTATGGCGACATGACCAAAGATGAGCGTCTGATGGCTCTTGTTCACATTTGTTGGGTTGGTATGACCAAGAGCTCAAAACCGGGGGAAAAAGGCAGAAGAAGTGATCAAAGCCAAAACACAAACATAAACACACAGTGGGCATTTGCCAAATGCACTCACCAATTTCTTTTGTTTGCATTTTCTCACACTGCCACAGTATGGCTGTCACCAGTGTTTCTTTCCTGCTTGTGGAGTATCATAAATACTCATCATACGACTGATCTCTGAGTGATGTGTTACACGTGGCACCTCTATCATTACAAAGACAAAGACACCAAGCAGAGAGTAATCATGGATAGCACAGAGAAGAAAGGGAAACTGACGACAGACGTACCGCCGTCATGGACACACGGGCATGGCAGGAGGAGGGCAGAGAGAAAGGGAAATGACGACAGACTTACAGGCCGTCATCGACACAGGAGGATGGCAGGAGAAGGGGACAGAGGAGACAGGGGAAACTGAGACAGGACAGACGTACCAGCCGTCATGGGACAAGGAGGCCTGGCGGAGAAGGACAGAGAGAAAGGGAACCTGACGAAGCCGTTACCAGCCGTCATGAACAGGAGGCTGGCAGGGAAGAAGGACAGAGGAAAGGGAAAACTGAGACAGAGTACAGCCGTTGGACCACAGGAGGCATGGCAGGACCGAGACGCAAGGGAAAACTGAACGGACAGGGACGTACCATGCCGTCGTTGGACACAGGAGGCATGGCAGGAGGACAATAAGAAAGGGAAAACTGCGACGACGTACCAGTCGTCATGGAAACAGGATGCATGGCAGGAGAAGGACGACGACACTGCGCTGCAGCGACGACACCACTGTCCACGCTGGAACAAGACGACACCGAATGTCAAACAATTGGTTCTCCACCACCTGACAAACAAACGGCGTGAGGTAATCTTTATATAGCAGCCGCCAGCAGCGGGGGCCACATCAGGGCAGTCCTCGAGTGTGTATGCACACAACACAAACAAACACCAAAACACACCAACAACACACACACAGACACATATATATACTATATATATATATCTACACATATGCACATGGTGCAACACAATGTAACACACACACACACAATACACACACGCACACGCATAAAACAGTCCACATACACAAAAATTACAAGAGCACTAGTTTCACAAACACCCTACACCATGCTACACAAACGCACGCAAACATGACACAGAGTATTTGTTCCAAAGAACACAGACACAAACGATACACAACACACGCGCCATACCCTCTTCCACTGTGCACACACTACACCACAAAACTTGACCACCACACTGGATTCGCCGCCACTAAACCAACCACGTCACTGCCCAATGGCGGAGGACAGAGGAGTCCTGGCAGGGCTTGCTGCTGCTCTGAGGTGGGCGCATGACCCCTGACCTCTGCACCTTTCACCCCCTGACAGCAGCTGACCTGCAGTAATCAGTCGGGGGTTCCTGGTGAGGAAGGTTTGACTGGCGATCCCCAACTCCTCAGGGAGGACGTCCATCATCTTTCCGATTAGAGAAGATCTGCTCTCTCGCCCTGTTGTTGTTCTGGTCTTGTTCCGACCCAGGGGAGACAACCTCCGCTCTTCTGGTTTTCTCTCCTTTGCTGCTTTGACGTCTGCTTCCCGTTTCTCTGCGCTCTCCTCCCCTCTCCTGAGAACAGGAATGGGCCGAACGCTGTCAGGGTCTGTGGTCCCTGGCAGCCAGTTCTGACCCCCCGTCCCACCGTCAGGCTGGTCTTGTGTGTCCCCGGCCTTAGACTTCAGGGAAGACAATCTCCACCCTCGTGAGGGCTGGGGCGATTCAGCCTGCTCCTTCGTCATGCTTGGAATCTGTTGCACGATCTGTTGGACTTCCGACGACCTTGGTCGGGGGAAATGGTCATCGTGGTCGGTCTTGGTGGCGATGTTCTGTCGGCTGTGGGGAAACGGAAGACGGATCTCCGGGTGTGGGATGGATGAGTGTTCAAGCTGGGTACCCCTCCATTTGCGGCCTTCATGCCTCCAGGAAATGTAGGTACTGGACGTGTGATGGAAACAGGCGGGCTTGCTATCCCCGTCACAAGCTCTGAACCACCCACAACGTGTCTGTGTCACCGACCAAAACGGAGGCTTTGCGTATCCTAATCGCTCGGCATCGTTCACAGTAGTGGACATGAGGTGGTTTGGTCGGCTGGGAGGTTGATCTCCATGGCAGTCTTGGGAGAGAGCAAAGGTTCCATGGTTCGCTGAACCAAGAGGAGGGATGGGAGGGAGGATGGGAGGAGATGGAGGAGGGGATGGGAGGGAGGGTGGGAGGAGAGGGGATGGGGGCGGTGGAGTTTTGACTGGACTTGGTATGTACGGCCGTGTCATCTGGAATGAAAAACAGCGGTTGACCTGGTTGACTTTAGCCTGATGGAACTCGGTGTATGTAAGAGATAAACAGGAACAAAAAAAGCAGATGCTGAAGAACACACACACAACACACACACCACAACACACACACACACACACACACACACACACACACACAGATATTTACACCACTGTGCTGTGCCAAGATTCTATGTTAGCCGGGCCGGAGGAAAACTGACAAGTATGCAAGTTAATACCTGACATATTAGTTCATATATGTATGTGGTGTGTTGTGAATGTGCGTTGCGTGCGAAAAGTGCAGGTACGCGCATATATGTGCATGTTTGCATATTTGTCTGTAGGTGTGATGCCACGATGCTTTTGCTGTACGGTGCATAGAATAATGCAATGACTGTGTTTGTCTGCATCAAATTTGTGTGCACGCGTTACATTCATGCTCACTCACACACATTACCACTGATGTACCAGTTTTAGTGGCATTACACACAAAACAAAAACAGAAAAAAAAACACGGGTCTTTGGAATAACATAACAAAAACCCAACAGATTATTGTCCAACATCTGCTTCATGCACCTGAACGAAACAAACTTCACAGTACAAACGGGCCTGTCCCAGGAAAAACACTGAAAAATCAACTCTGACCGATAAACAGAAGCATGTCAGACAGTGTAAAGAAAAACAATGAGGGTGGACCCTATGATAGTGAGTACTCTCCCAAAGGAGATTTCCACTTGGAGGAAAATCTGTAGAGACTATCACCTTATAAAATGTTCACTCAGGAACTGAAGGCAAAGTAAGACAGAAAGATTACAATGACAAACAATAGAAGCAAACCGCTCTTCAATAACATTGAATGAAACACCACATTTCAGCAATGAGAGGAAAAAAAAAAAACCCAGATGAACTGACATCGATTGCACCTGTGTTCCTGTTCCTTCTCCGGGCTGCAGCAGCTGTGTCTGTGCACACTGAACCACGCCCAGGCAGGTCTCTCCCTGAACCGGCCGGCTCCTCTCTATGTCTGCTGCCCAGCACCGTCCTTCTTTGTGATAGGTTGTATCCCACAGTTAGCATCCCCATCAAACAACCAACCTCTGCATGACTGGTTGTACTCACAGTTAGCACTCCCCATCAAAACACAACCTCCACTGATGGTTGTACACACAGTTAACATCCATCAAACACACAACCTCCCCATGACTGGTTGTACTCCCAGATAACATCCTATCAACAACAAAACCTTGCATGATGGTTGTATACACAGTTAAACACTCCCATCAAAAACAACCCTCCCCATGACTGGTGTACTCCACAGATTAGCACTTTCATCAAAACACAACCCTTCCATGATGGTTGTACTCCACACGTTAACACTCCCATCAACAACACAATCCCATGACTGGTTGTACTCACGTTAACACTCCTATCAACTCACAAAACACTCTGCTTGATGTTGTATACAGTTTAGCACCTCCTTCAACAAACACCCTCCCCACGACTGGTTGTACTCACAGTTAACACTCCCTGCAACAACACCAACCCTCCCCATGCTGGTTGTACTCCACAAGTTAACACTCCCCATCAACCAACACATCCCTCTGCATGACTGGTTGTACTCCACAGTTTCACATCCCCTTCAAAAAAACACCACAACCCCACATGACTGGCTGTACTCCACAGTTAGCACTTTCCCATCAACAACACAACCCTCTGCATGACTTGTTTTGTACTCCCCAGTTTGCACTCCCCATCACACAAAACAAACCCTCCCCATGAACTGGTTGTACTCGACAGTTAACACTCCCCATCAACCCACCCACACCCCTCGCATGACTGGTAGTAATCCACAGTTAGCACTCCCATAACAACACAACCCTATCATGACTGGTAGTACACACAGATACACTCCCCATCATCAACACAACCTCATCATGACTGGTTGCATTCCACAGTTAACACTCCATCATCAACACACCTCCCATGATGAGTTGTACTCCACAGTTACACTCCCATCAAAACAACACAACCCTCCCATGATGATAGTACTCCACAGTTAACCATCCTCCCCATCAACAACACACACTCAGCATGACTGGTTGTCCTCACGATAGCATCCCCATCAACAAACACAACCTCTGCATGACTGGTTGTACTCCACAGTTAGCACTCCCCATCAACAACACAACCTCCCCATGACTTGTTGTACTCACAGATAACATCCATCAACACACAAACTCTGCATGATGGTTGTATCCACAGTTAACACTCCCCATCCACAAACACAACCCTCGTCATGATGGTAGTACTCCACAGTTAGCACTCCATCAACAAACACAACCCTCGTCATGATGGTTTGTACTCCACAGCTAGCATCCCCATCACAACACAACCCTAGTCATGACTGGTTTGTACTACACCTTTATTAACATCCC
This sequence comes from Conus ventricosus, assembly GCA_018398815.1. Lineage (NCBI taxonomy): Eukaryota > Metazoa > Mollusca > Gastropoda > Neogastropoda > Conidae > Conus > Conus ventricosus. The sequence goes on along the minus strand of JAFLJL010001759.1, from coordinate 14,444 downwards.
CATCAACAAAAAAACCCTCTGCATGACTGGTTGACTCCACGGTAACATCCCCATCAAAACAAACCCTCCCCATGATGGTTGTACTCCACCAGTTAACATTCCCCATCAACAAACACCCTCTGCAGATTTGGATGTTACTCCACGTTAACACTCCCCCATCACCGCACTGTTGGATGGTGCCAGCTAACACACCCCACACTCAATGAAGGAGGTTATGTGAGTGGATCATACACCCCAACATCACTGAAGAGGTTTATGTGAGTGGTTCATACACCCCAACACTCAATGAAGAGGTTCATTGCTGAGTGGTTTATACCCCAACTAATGAAAGAGGTTCATGCGAGTGGTTTATACACCCCAACACTCAAAGAAGAGGTTAAGCTGAGTGGTTTATATACACCCTAAAAAAAACACTCAATGAAGAGGTTAAAGCTGAGTGGTTTAATACACCCAAACACTCACATGAAGAGGTTCATTGCTGAGAGGTTTATACACCCACACTCAATGAAGAAGTTCAAAGCTGCGTGGATTATACACCACAAACATTGATGAAGAGGTTAAAGTGAGTGGTTTATACACCCCAACACTCGATGAAGAGGTTAAACTTATAGCTGAGTGGTATATACACCCTAACACCAATGAAGAGGTTCATTGCTGAGTGGTTTATACACCTCAACACTCAATGAAGAGTCATGTTGAGTGGTTTATACACCCACCCCTCAATGAAGGGGGTTAAGCTGAGTGGTATCTTACACCCCAAACACTCAATGAGAGGTTCTGCTGAGTGGTTCATTACACCAACACTCAATGAAGGGTTTTTCATGTTGCGTGGATTATCACATGGTTCACCATAGGAGGATGTTGGATGAGGGAGAGTAACCCTTAATCACCACGTGGTGCATCATGGAATGTCAGCAGCGGTGTGGGATGAGGATAACCCTTTATCACACAGTGTGATATGAATGTCAGCAGAGGAAGTTGGATGTGGACTACCCTTTGTCACACAGTGTAGACTTCATGGAATGTAGCCGAGATGAGAAGTGACCGTTTCCTCAACGAAAGATGATTCATGCCGAAGGTGAGATTACAGAGAGAGGGACAGGACAGAGAGAGAAAGGAGAATGGAAAGCGGGCCCACGGCAGTCAGCATGCTGGACTATGTTGGCCCTATGATTTGACACACCCTCAGTAAACCACATGCACCGCATCACATGCTGCGAGCGAAGCACTCAGGTTCCACATTGGAAAGCAATGGGTCATGACCTACACAACGAGACTTGGGAGAGGAAGTGCAGACGGGAGGGGGAGGGGAGGGAGAAAAGGGAGGGGGTGTGATGGAAGAGAGAGGGAAACAACTCAGAAGCCAAGACAGAAGGCCCGACTTAGCGTGATGTTTGGTAACGACACTGTGACAGACTACAAAGGAGGGGAGATAATTACCCAAAACCACCTGAGGGTCACACTGGTTGTCTCAATACAATGTGGTTATATCAATACCCGACAGTGGAAAACCCACAACACGCACAAGCAGACTCTCTCTCTCCTCTCTTTCTCACATGCACACAGCACCACACAACGTCTCTCTCCTCTCCCTCATTCACACACACACACACACACACAACACACACACACACAACACATACATACACACACCACTCACACACACACACACATACACACACACACACACACACTCACTACAACACATTACACTTACATCACTATGCACACACATCCAACACACACACCACACACCACTAACACCCACACACCCCACACACACACACAACATCTCACCTTCTGCAGCTGTCTAGGCGGCCGATGGGCCGACCAGCAGTGGCAACCACGGCGCTGCCTGGCTGTGTTTCCAGCTTTCTCTGAAGTCCCCACTGGAACAGGCTGTCCTCCTGAGGGGTGCTGCGCTTCGTCCCCTTTCCTGGTGTAGCTGAGCGTCTTGGATAGGGGGCGCTCATTCACCTGCAAAGACATCATGGACAACCCTACAGCCAGTGACAGACTCTATTCATGCTGACTCGATTGGGGGAGTTTTGCAGTTTGCATTTTTTTGTCATGTCTTTTCTTAGTGGTATCTACAGAAGAAAAATTGTTGTGCATTCACAAGTCTGTTTTGTGCTGTGCATTATAAGAGTATTTCTGCTCTCTGTTTCATGTTTATTTGCGTTTTGCCTGAACGCACTCCATGTAATGTCACCTGCCAGGGCATACGTGGCAATGTGACAGTGAGAGCTTTACACTCTAAGCGGCCCTTGCATCTGAAAAATTACAGATGCCATTAGCAAAACACATGACGACAGCTTTTTGGACAAACTTGCCAGTCTCACAGTCAGAAATCATGGTTAATGTTTTAATGGTGGACAGATTTACACCATACATCTCTCCATGTAAAGACAGGCATGGCAAAGTAAAAGAGACACGATTCATGTACACTATTCTCACTGTTAAAGACAGGCATGGCCAATGTGAAACAGAGGACAGATTTACCTGTTACACTATTTCATGTAAGACAAGCATGGCAATCGTGAAACAGACAGATTTACACTGTACACTATTCTCACTGTAAAGACCAGGCAGGCACTGTTAAATAGCACAGATTTACATGCATACAATTTCCCTGTACAGGCAGGCATGGCAATGTCAAACAGAGCCAGATTTACACAGTACACTTTCTCACAGTAAAGGCAGGCATGCCAACGATAAAATAGACAGCTTTACCACCATACAATTTTGTTGTAAGACAGGCATGCCAACGTAAAATAGCAACAGATTTAACATGTACATATTCTTGTTTGTCAAGACATGCACATGGCAATGTGAACAGAGCCAGATTTACACTGCTACACTAGTCTTGTTGTAAGACAGGCATGGCAGTGAAACAGAGGACAGATTTACACCTGTGCACTATTCTCACTGTAAAAGACAGGCATGCCAACGTAAAATAGCAACAGAATTTACACCATCCACAATTTTGTTGTCAAGACAGGAAGTGGCAAAGTGTAAAATGGAGCCAGATTCACACAAACATTCATTTCATATAATGATAGGCATTATGGCATGTGAAAACTAGAGACAAATACACCCCATACACCATTTCACTCCCCCAATGTGAAAAAGGCATGGTTACTCTGTAAACAGTGACCAATCCTACACATACACATTCTCACTGTGAAAAACAGCAGGTAATGTTAAAACAGTGACCCAATTATAACATACAAATTTTCACTGTGAAACAGGCATGGTAATCTGTAAAACAGTGGTACCAATTTACACCATACACCCTTCTCACTGTGAGACAGGTATGGTACTGTGTAACATAGTTTACAAACTTTCACCATGCATACATCTGTAAGAAGGGAACCTACGCACAGCCACACACCCTTCTCCGTCCTTGTTTACGTGGTGTGTCTCGCTTTCATCATCATTCTCACTGCAGTTTTATTGCAGTTATCTACTCTTACAGTTTACGTGGTGTGTGGGTTTTTTGAGGGAGGGGGGGGGGGGGGGGGACATCAAATTTGTATGGGCGTGGCTTACACACCGGTGCACACTGTCTCGCTGAAATGAATGTAGGACTGACTTCCCTAAAAAGACTTCCAGGCCTTTGAAGGTCCTTGTGTGTAGCACTTTCGGAGGCTGATGTTGACAGAACAAAAAACCGATATAACTGTCAACAAACTGGCAATGCCTCTTGCCAGGCCACACAGAGAGGACAGCGCCAGAGTTGGGGTGGGGGCTGGTTGTGGGGTGGGGGTGGGGGGTGGATTAACAACTTCTACATGCAGGTGGTGGCTGTGAAAAAGGATGTGGTGACAACTCATCCTTCCCCATATTATCCTTTGATTTCCCCCTTCATTGTTGTATGTATCTGGAAATATTGTCAGAGATCAGCAAAGGCTAAGATATGTTTTACTTCGGAACAGCAAACATTTGTATATTTTCACCGCTCCTACAGGCTACGGAGATCGATGACGTTATAGCCATTATCATTATGCCGTTACAGATATAACCTTATCAAACTCCGCAGTGGAAAAAAGATTGACTGATATACCATCACATTTCACAGAAACAAGATTTAGAGATAACCATATACAACTGGCAGTGCACAAAAGATGGACTGTTATACCATCACATTATCCCAAGTCACAGTATAAACATATCACAATCGGCAGGCCACAAAAGACGACTGTATACCATCCCCATTACACGGTCCAGACAACCAGTATCACAATCGGCAGCACACAAAAGACGACTGTATACCATCACCAGTACAAGGTCACAGACAACCACCATTGTTTTACAATTTTTCGGCACGAACCAAAGAGACTGTATACCATCACCATACACAGGTCACGAAACCACATCACAATCGGCTCCAAAAAGACGAACGGTATACCCATCGCATATTCCAGTCAAGATAAACTACATCACAATCAGCACCCACACATAAAGCGAACTGTTACCAACACCATTACACAGGTCCACAGACAACCACATCACAAATCGGCAGACACACACAAGACGACGATTACGAGGAAGGAATGAGGGCGACTGCAGCCTCCGAGAAACTGCTCTGTGACATATTTCTGTGGACCCCAGGTGTCGTGTGACCACCGGCCTGATGACGTCACACTGCCAGCATATGAAATGGGTACACGACACACACTTCCTGTAGAAGACGTGAGGAACGAAGGGGAGGTGGGGGTACGTCTATATGAAAGGACATTATACACAAAAGTATAATAAGCCTGCATGTCACATTACAACACATACTTATTTAAACACAACAACAAAAGACAATTTCTTTTCTTGGTTTTAATCTTAGCAGTAAGATGATGAAAAGACAAAAATAATACAGTCTGTTAAAACACTGCTTTCAAGAGAACAAAAACCAGTCTTTTACTCTTTCCTTCTCCTCCCCCGCCCCCACAACATCTTATCATCTTCCAGCCCAGGAGAGAAAGACTGAAGAAAGTAAAAGTGACATGGTGAGAACCTTCCTGATATAATGAGGTGTTCATTTTTTTTTTTTTTTTGCATTTTCATTCCTTTTTTCTGGGGAAAGGGGAGGGAGAGGGGCAAGTTGAGAACCATGAGAGATTCAAGTCAATGTGTGTAGGGCATATCCTCCCACCAATCCCCCCATCACTGTTCACATCCATACTAACAAAACGGACAGAAAACATGAAAGAAAAGGTTCACATCCATGTCACTACTGTGAAGAACTCGATCAGCTTTTCTGGTAGCTGCGCCGTGGCCATGTCCAGAGGTCTGCTTCCTCACATTCTCATCGTCAGGGTTCCCTGCCCCTGGCAGTTCCGCAGTGAATTCCTTCTTCTTTAGGGGTGGAGGTGCTGTTGGGGGTGTGGGCAGGCCTGAAACCAGCACCAGAATGTTCTTTGGTTCGCTCCTCTCCGGAGAGGCTCCTCTCGGCTCATGGGGGTCCGTGTGGAAAGCGCTCAGTGTAACCTGGGAAACAGACATGGAAAATAAGGGTGTGATATCAATACTGCTGCAACCCTCAAAAACAACCAAATAACATGCACTGATTTAGTGCTAAAAAACACACGAAGGACATGGGTTAGGAGGGGTTTGTGCCAAAAAAAAAAGCTTAGGCCAGACAGGATTCAGCAGGTTCATGATTCTAGGGGCAGATCCACAGAATATATATAGTCAGATATAAACCACACGTAGAAATGTCCATTTTTTTTGGGGGGAAAAAAAAAGCCAGTGAGGGTAACTTTTGTACTATCCACATCATTTACCACATTTTCAACAAAACTTTGACAATTTTTGCCTTTGAATTTTCTTTTTAATAGATTTTTTTTTACGATCCACACACACACACACAACACAACCACACACACACACACCACCCACACCCACACACACACACACAGACACATGACAGATCAGCTGAAATCAGTCCATTTCAGCCCAAAGATATAGAAACCGACGCAGCCCAGGCAGGGACAGACAGGACAGACAACCAAAGACAAACCCACCCACACACACCCACACACACCCACACAACACACACACACACACACACAACATACAGATCAGTGAAATCAGTTTATTATCATACACACAGATATAGACAAAACACAGACAATACAGGACATAAACACACACACACACACACACACACACACACACACACACACACACACACACACACCCCACACTGACCTTGCAGAACCGATCTTCTGCCTTCCACACCTCCCTTCGTCCAGAGTCCACCCCGTTTCCCTTCTTCCCCTCGGAGTGAAACCGCGACCTCTCCACACCTGACCCTTATACTTCACCTACACCGAACTGTACTGCGCAAGACGGTGGCCCATTCATGATGCGTGGCGCTTCATGTCTCGGGTGGAGGGGACGATCCAGACGGGATGGGCGAAGAGAGCGTGAAGGTCGGGCCAGGACTGTTTCCGAACGGGGGTACGGCATGGACTGTTGGCTCCACAGTCCTCAGTTAGTCAGACTTGCAAGACAGTCGGTACATGTCTGAAAGGCCCTTCCACAACACCTGAACAAGACATCCATGTTCTGAAACACCCTTCACAACACCTGAACAAGACAGCTGTACATGTTGAAAACACCCTTCACAAACCTGAAAAGACAGTGGTACATTTTGAACCACCCTTACAAACTAAAAACAAGACCATACTGTCTGACACACCCTTCACAACACCTGACCACGACATAATGACTGAAACCTTCACAACCCTGAACAAGAAGTGGCACAAGTCTGCAACCACCTTCACAACACCAGAACAAGACATACATGTCTGAAACACCCTCACAACACTGAACAAGACAAAATGTCTGAAACACTTTCACAACGCCTGAACAAGACAGGTGCGTAATGTCTGAAAACACCCTTCACAACACCTGAAACACGACATACAAGTCTGAAACCACCCTTCACAACACCTGAACAAGTGACAGTGGCACATGTCTGAGGAACCCTTCACAACGCTTCTTCCTGTACAAGACAGTGGCACATGTCTGAGACACTTCACAACGCACTGAACAAGAACATACATGTTGAAACACCTTCACAGCCTGAAAAGACAGTGGTACTGTCTGAGACACCTTCACAACGCCGCCTGGAACAGACATACATGTCTGAAACACTTCACAACCTACTGAACAAGGGACATCCATGTTGAACACCCGTCCAAACACGCTTTGAACAAGAGAGTGGTACATGTCTAAACGCCTTCATACAGCCACTAAACAAGACAGTGGACATGTCAGGAGACCTTCCAACGCTGAACAAGACAGTGGTTACATGACCTGAAACACCCTTCACAACACCAGAAACAAGACAGTGGTCATGGTGAACCCACCTTCACAACACCAGACCAGAATACAAGTCTGAAAACACCTTCACAACACCGGAACAAGACATACATGTCTGAAAAACCCCTTCAACGCTCTGAAAAAGACAGAGGTACATGGTCTGAAAACCTTCACAACGCATGAACAAGACATAATGTCTGAAACCCCCCTTTCACAACGCTGAACAAGTCATACATGTCTGGAAACACCACTTCACACCGCCTAAACGATGGAGTCTTTAAGAAAAGGTCCAGGGATAACATGACTGAAACACCTTCACACAGCTAAACAAGATCGTGTCTTTAAGAAAAGGCCACAGGGTCTAACATGTCGAAACCAGTAGGACAAAAGTATACATTCTTTTAATCACTTGTCGGAGGCCAGTGAAAATTCATGCGGGAATTTTAGCCCAAATATGTGGGAGTGCGTGAGTGTGAGAGTCTTGAGTGTGTGTGTGTGTGTGTGTGTGTGTGTGTGTGTGTGTGTATGAATGTGTGTGGTGCAGTCTGCGCTCCGTGTGCCCTTGAAGAAAGAGAGGGTGGGGGTAAAAAAGACGCAGGGCAGGTGGGGGGAAAGGACGGCAGGTGGGGGGACGGAGGGCAGGTGGAGGGAAGGTGGGCAGGTGGTAGGGAAGGTGGTAGGTGAAGGGGGAGAAGGCAAGGAGGGAGGTGGAGGGAAACAGGAGGGAGGTGGAGGGAGGAGGGAGGTGGAGGGAAGGAGGGCAGGTGGAGGGACGGAAGGGCAGGTGGGGGGAAGGAGGGCAGGTGGCGGGTAAGGAGGGCAGGTGTTGGGCAGGGGGAAGGAGGGACAGGTGGAGGGAGGAGGGACAGGTGGAGGAAGGAGGGCGGTGGGGGAAGGAGGGAAGGTGGGGGGAAGTGAGGGCAGGTGGATGGAAGGGGGCCGGTGAGGGGAAGGAGGGAAAGGAGGGCAGGTGGAGGGAAGGCGGGAGGTGGGGGGGAAGGAAGCGGGCAGGTGGCGGGAAAGGGGGCAGGTTGGGGGGAAGGAGGGAGGTGGAGGGAGGCAGGGCAGGTGGGGGGAAGGAGGGAGGTGCGGGAAGGCGGGCAGGTGTTGGGTGGAAGGAAGGAGGGTGGAGGAAGGAGGGGAGGTGGAAGGGAAGGAGGGCAGGTGGGGGGAAGGAGGGCAATTGGAGGGAAGGTGGGGGGAAGGAGGGCAGGTGGGGGAAGGAGGGCAGGGGGGGAGAGGAAGGGCCGGTGGAGGGAAGGAGGGAGTGGGGGACGGAGGGCAGTGGAGGGAAGGTGGGGGGAAGGAGGGCAGGTGGGGAAGGAGGGGCCAGGTGGGGGAAGGAGGGCAGGTGGAGGGAAGGAGGGCAGGTGGGGGGACGGAGGGTACTGGAGGGAAGGTGGGGGGACGGAGGGCAGGTGGGGAAGGAGGGAGGTGGGGGAAGGCGGGCAGGTGGGGGGAAGGAGGGAGGTGGAGGGAAGGAGGGCAGGTGGGGGAAGGAGGGCAGGTGGGGGAAGGGAGGGCAGGTGGAGGGAAGGAGGGAGGTGGAGGGAGGAGGGGCCGGTGGAGGGATGGAGGGTAGGTGAAGGGAAAGAAGGGAAGGAGGGCAGGTGGAGGGCGGAGGGCAGGAGGAGGAAAGGAGGCAGGTGGAGGGAAGCCGAGGGGCAGGTGGGAAGGAAGGAGGACATGGTGGAGGGAAGGAAGGGCAGGTGGGACGGCAGAGGAGGGAAGGAGCGGAAGGTGGAGGGGAAGGAGGGCAGGATGGAGGGAAGGAGGGGAGGTGGAGGGAAGGAGGGAGGTGGCGGGAAGGCGTGCAGGTGGGAGGGAAAGGAGGGCGGTGGAGGGCCGGAGGGCCGGTGAGTGGATGGAGGGCAGGTGGGGGGCAGGAGGGCAGGTGGGGGGCTCGAAGGAGGGCAGGTGGAGGGAAGGAGGCAGGTGGGGGGAAGGAGGGCAGGAGGAGAGGAAGGAGGGCAGGTGGGGGGAAAGGAGGGCAGGTGAGGGGAGGAGGGCAGGTGGAGGGAAGGAGGCGGGGAGGGAAGGCGGGCAGTGGAGGGAAGGAAGGAGGTGGGGTGAAGGAGGGCAGGGTGGGGGACGGAGGGCAGGTGTGTGGGAGAAGGAGGGCAGGTGGGGGGGCGGGAGGGCAGGTGGGGGGAAGGAGGGCAGGTTGGAAGGGAAGGAGGGAGGTGGAGGGATGGAGGCAGGTGGGGGGAAGGAGGGCGTGGAGGGAAGGAGGGCAGGGTGGAGTGCAGGTGGGGGGAAGGAGGGCAGGTGAGGGGAGGAGGGCAGGTGGGGGGAAGGAGGGCAGGTGGAGGGAAGAAGGAGGCAGGTGGAGGGAAGGAGGGCAGGTGGAGGAAGGAGGGCAGGTGATGGGGGCAGAAGGGCAGGTGGAGGGAAGGAGGGCGGAGGAGGGCAGGATTGCAGGTGCGGTGGAGGACAGGGAGGCGAGGTGGAGGGCAGGTGGGAGGGCGAAAAGGCAGGTGGAGTGCAGGTGGAGGGAAGGAGGGAGGTGGAGGGACGGAGGGTAGGTGGGGGGAAGAGGAGGTGGAGGTAGGAGGGCAGGTGGAGGGAAGGAGGGCCGGTGGGCAGGTGGAGGGAAGGAGGGCAGGTGGAGGAAGGAGGGCAGGTGAGGGGGAAGGAGGGAGGTGGGGGGAAGGAGGGCTAGGTGGGGGGAAGGAGGGCAGGTGGGGGGAAGGAGGGCAGGTGGAGGGAAGGAGGGCAGGTGAGGGGATGGAGGGCAGGTGTGGGGTGAAGGCGGGACAGGTGGGGGGAAGGAGGGCCAGGCGGAGGGAATGAGGGCAGGTTGGAAGGGTGACATGGTTAGGAAGATGATTTTGTTTGACCATACAACATAGGAGAAGACTGGTTCAGCAGATGCTTTGTCTTTGAATACAAACATAGGAGCCGCTAGTTCAGACAGTGATTTTTGTTTTGCCATACAACACTAGGAGCAGACTAGTTCAGACAGATGTATGTTTTGACCATAAACACTAGGGAGCCGACTAGTTCAGACAGATGATTTGTCATTGATCTACAACATGGAGCAGACTAGTTCAGACAGATAACTTGTCTTTGACCATCAACACCAAGTGTAGATAGTTTCAGACAGCTGATTTGTCATTGCCATAACCCGATAGGAGCAAGACTAGTTCAGACAGATGATTTGTCTTTGACATACAAACACTAAGGAGCAGACGGTTCAGACGATGACTTGTATTTGACATACAGCACTAGGCGCAGACTATCGTAAAAAAACACACGATATACGGAATATCATTATCATTATCACTCACACACACCAACTTCACCACATGAGCTCTTCCAGCTTTGTGGAGGAAAAGGTTGCTCGTGTCAGGCAGGACTCATTAAGTTGAGCTGTCGGGGCTGTTGGGCAGGTCTGTCGCCACGACGTCAGCGGTTAGATGGGTGAGAACCACAGGAACTTCCTCTCGGCACTGGCTCCTCATGTTTGTCCATCACTCTGCTTGGGCACAGCGCCAGCTGGTAAGGAATAAACAGACATGATGATTTTCTCCTATGTTTTGAAAAGTGGGCTCAGTGACAGCTATAAAGAATAAAACATGCAATGATGATTCTTCCTCACTATGTGTTTGAAGTGGGTCAGTGGCAGCTATAGCATAAACGGCACTGATGGTTTTCTCACAATGTGTTTGAAGTTTGAAGTGATGCTCATTCCTGCAGCTTACAACCCTGGCTCAAGAGGGGAGAGAGGTAACTATCTTGCTCGCTCTCACTCTGATTCACCTTTGTTACAACCATTGGATTCAAGAGGGGAGAGGTGGTAACTATTTGCCTCCTCTGTTCACCTTTGTTACAAACCTGGATCAAGAGGGGAGAGGTAATATCTTGCCTCACTCACCTCTGTTCACCTTTGTTACAACACGGATCAAGAGGGGAGAGGTAAAGTCTCTTGCTCACTTGTTCACTTTGTTACAACCATGATCAAGAGGGGAGAGGTAAGATATCTTGCCTCAGTCTCCCTCTGTTCACTTGTTACAATCATGATTCCAGAGGGGAGAGGTAATATCTTGCTCGCTCTGTTCCACTTTGTTACAACATGGATCAAGAAGGGAGAGGTAAATATCTTGCCTCATCTCCTCTGTTCCCTTTGTTACAACTGGTCAAGGGCGGAGAGGTAAATTCTTGGCCTCACTCTGTTACTTTTAAACATGGCTTCAAGAGGGGAGAGGTAGTATTTGCCTCCCTTCCTCTGTTATCTTTGCCGGCGGAGTCTGTATGCTCACGAGGTTCTTAACCAATTTAGATCTTCAGTTAAACACTCTCCAAACTGGACCTACTCCAGCAACATGAGTGACAGTCAGCACAGCCTTTTGTGAATTCAAACATTACGCCAACGGCAAGGGAGTTTGACTTTTCATATCCCAACCACTGTTCCATTTCGTGCCTTGTATCAAAATGCAACTAATGCAATTGTTGGACAAAAGTTTCCTTCTTGGCCTGCCCAGAATGCTAACTGAGTTATGGTGCCAACTGCAAAAAAGTCTTTCCTCTTGCCCTGGCCCAGAATGACTAATTGCGTCCTGGTGCCAACTGCGCAAAAGTGGACGAAAGTATGGATATGTACCAGAGGACTAAACACAGGTAGTTAGGAAAAGGACCCGGTACACTGACAGAATATGTTGAGAAAGAACGGGACACACCGACAGAAAATGGCTTATAGATCATATCTTATGTATGACCGTCGCATTGTGACTCCATGGGACTCAACAGACATGATGTAATGCATTAAGCTTGTCAACATTGTGATATCTTCTTCCAAACACAAAATCAACTTACATATCATTTCTGCTACTATTCTACAAATAAAATACTGCACAAACAGGCGACAATGAAGATTCATCGAAATTTTGTTTTACAAAAAGTGCTACAGGTAAAGAAGAATTATGGACATGTTCCAGCTTCGTCTAAGTTAATCATTAGTCTCTTTAAATTCAGTTTGGTCCACTGTCACATCAGTTTAAACACCAAATAAGTTCAGAGACTTATAAGCAACTAGACAGATCTTTTTTACCACACTCTATTCATCTTTAAATCTGCATAATTTTCTTCCTTTGAAATTTCAGGCTCTTTGTACGATCTGAATTTTTATCTAAACAGCATCTAAAACTTCGTGCCCACAAGTTTCTCCTGAGCTGAACAGAGGTTACTTCTGGGGTACGGTGGTTAAATGCTTTGGGTGTGCGGACCTTCATGGAATGGTTCTCACTGTCACTAGTTCCAACACCACACACACACAAAACACCACAAACACACAACACACACCACACACCACACACACAACACACACACCCACACACACACCACAAACACACCAACACACACCATACACACATTCTATCCGTTTAATAGGACAATGCATCCATACAAAAGCATCTCCTACACAATTCACAAGACATTGCACAATGAAACATCTGACATGAATGCTTTTTTTTACCAATCTAGACTCAGGATTGCATTGAAGGTGATGTGATCTGTGCATGCGCCATGTAAGTTTGTAAAAGTAGGGAGTAAAGGTAAGAGGCTGGGGCTATTTTGGTGAAGTTGATTCAGATTTTGCAAAAGATGTGTAATGTGTGTGTGTGACACTGTGCAGGTATGTGTGCATGCATGTATGAGTGTGATAAGTAAGGGTTGTGGGAGTATTTGGTGAAGTAAACTCATTTTTGTAAAGAACTGGGAACAGCTATTGGACTCAAGGCAATTCTGTTTTGACAGATGTATACAAATCAGCTGCAGGACACTTTTGCAACTTGGGCAATTCAAGCCTAGAGAGTGTTTTTTTATCTTCTCACCATGCTGAACAAAGGAACTTCATTTTGCCTCACGGGCTTGGTTCCCCATCGTTCAGAATCAAAGAGGATATTTAAAGAAATCAAAGGCCATAAGGCCTACACACCCATTGTTCATCTATGTAAGGCCTTTGGCTTGGAGTTGTTTTCCCTCAAGTGCTGCTTAGACTGCATTGACCTTGCAGTTCATGTAGATCTATGTGAGCTTTTATTTCTGCTTTTGTTATATCCACTAATAGTGAGTTCGGCAGCATTTGTTTTGTTGAAGATGAGTGCCAGCACTATATTTGGTCATTTGGCACTCTTGCGCTGATTTCCTGATGCTTTGGTTTTACAGTCTGGGATGTGTAAGCCGGTACTTCCCACTCAGTCATTCACTTCATCTAGCAAATCCAGCTTCATGCTACAAATGAAACATGTTTCCAGATCAAAATTCGCTAGCTCCTGCCATTGCAGAATTTATACAGGAGCCTTCAGAGTGGCAAGGCTTTTACTTGGAGTGATAATCACGTATGTCGATCTGATGACATCATTGTTCAGCAATATCCTATTTCAACAGCCACCTCTCCTCTTTCCTTGTTCTGCATTCACAGTGTCTCATTGTCCTGTGTAATTCCTGAAAAAATTTTTTTACAGGACAAACTGTCCAAAAACGTCTGCGACATATCAAGCATACCACCCACACACAAAACACTCTCCACACACACACAGAGACGCAGAAGGAAGTTCATTATGGCTCTGCATTAAGGTCTTAAGTTTAATATTAGTGTTCGCCACCACCAAACACAATGTGGAACTATTGAATCACAAGACAAAACACGACATGTTTCGACCTCTTAGACCGTTAATCTCACTTCACCAGGATCACATGGGCCCAACTCACACAAACACACACACACCACACAACACACAACAACACACACACACACTCTCTCTCTCTTCTCTCTTTATACACGGAGACAGAGAGAGAGAGAGGGGGGGGGAGAGCGACAACGAGAGGACCGAGCAGAGACGAGAGAGAGAAGAGAGGGGGAGGGGAGACATTGAGGAAAGCGAGGAGAGAGAGGAGAGAGAGACGAGCGGAGGAGAGAGAGCGAAGAGAGAGAGAGATGAGAGAGAGAGAGAGAGAGAGAGAGCGGATGAGGAGAGAGAGAGAGAAATTGGTGATCGATTATGAATGGGCATCAGTTTTCTATGTGTCTGTGGCTCTCATCCAGGCAAGGCATGCTTACTTTTCTGTACAACCTTGAGTACAGTTTGACGAAGCATGAACACTGGGGGGTAGGGAGT